>LOEQ01012306.1:13029-26335 GCA_001685075.1 Bramus lutescens
AAAAAAAGGTTTGACTCCGTCCACTCGGCGTCAGTTCCGATGATCTGCTTACTGCATGTATTATTTATAACAAAGAACCCTCCTTCACACTACAATAGCGTGTGCCTTATAGGAGCCAGTGGAAGTCAGGGAGACTGAAAGTCCAGGAAGACAACAGGATGAGCAGCTGGGGAAGAGGTGGAAAAGAGAAACACGGAGTAGGAGAAGAGGGAGAGACAGAGACAGAGAAGTAGTGGGAGTTAACTGTCTTTCAGTAGATAAATTGGGATATACAATAACAATAACGCTCAGATATCTCATCGCCCAGCTGTGATCTCTCCTCTTCTAATGGCGGGTTCACACCCTATTTCATAAGGAAAATCGCATTAGGGCCCAAAATCCCAAGACCTAGTATTCTTCACTGGAAAAAAAAGACATTTATATGAAATTGGGCATCTTTCCTGAAAGCTTTGTGTCCCCACATGAAAACCAGAAAAAAGAAAAAAAAAGAAAAGAAATAAAGATAGAAATCTACCTCTCAGACTAGAAATCTACCAGTCCATGAGATAGGAAGGACCCCTTTCAGATTAAGCATAGGGATTATTACTGAAATATCACCAAGTGTTTAAACAGAGAAGGGCAACAGTGTGCCCCTGACTTGACAGTCTTACTGTTATTCTATTGAAAGACAAATGGAAGGAACTCTGAACACACACATCCTCTGTAAGGCTCTTCACTTTATGTATAATATATGTATGATAGCAACAAATATGAGTCCCTGTGTTTTTATTAAATTATTATTTTTAATTATTGCTCTATTGATATGAGATATCATATAGTGTTGGCTAGGCTTGAATTCCAGATCCTCCTGCTCTGTCTTCACAAGTACTGTTCTGAGTTCATAAACCTTGGAACGTTATTCTGAGAAGATTTGCTTCAAATCAGTTGCTCACCCATGTGACCATTGGAATTGCACATTGTATGCTACCTCTTGCAAACAGAAAAAGACTAGACCATGAGAGTCAATACATAAGCGATGGCCAGGGGTTCTGAATCAAACAAGTGGCAATCAATCCATCATCACCCCTTTCCCTCAAAGCTTATTTCATCTTACTGAAAATCTAATTCTTCCATAGTTTATTGCTCTATGTAAATATATTGTCTCRCAACTTTCCATAGGGGCTCAAATACCAACAGAAGAAACCCCGCATCTCCTACTGTGTGCTGATTCTACCCTGTATCTCCTACTGTGTGCTGCTTCTACCCTTGTCCCCCAGGGCAATTTCCTCTTTATTTACTTGTGTTTTCATAAGCAAGAATCATCTTAATATTTATTGTAAAGTACAGCTCCAAGAGAATTAATAAAATCATGCCCAGAGTCTGTTTTTAAGGTCCAGGGGTGGAAGAGACATATGTGTGAGAAGAAGCACTTACTGTTAAAGTCTGACAACTAGAGTTTGAATCACCAGAACCCACATATAAAACACATGAAACAGTTCAATCATCTGTGGTTCCCTTGTGCCCCTATAGAGATGCAAGGTGGTGACAGGGAAAATGTCAGAAGCAGGAATGTCAGTGACAGAGCGCTCTTGTCTCAGTCAAACATTGTCCTCTGACCTTCACACATGAGAATGGCATATCCACATCCACCACTCCCATGAACAAGCACGCACACGTGCAGAGTGCTGATTAGAGGCCCAGATTCTGGATTTGACATATCAGTGTCTTCATGGAAAGAGAACACTAGATTAGGTAACCAAAAACCTGTGGTGGCTTCTTGGCAATGCTGTTCATGGGTTATGTCATGTTGATTTCTTGCCCTCTCACCAGAGCCTGACTTCATTCATAAAATAGTTACTTTACAGTCTTCTAATCAATCCCAGGAGGTGGAAAAGATACAATGTGTCATTTAATGTTAGAGTGCTTTTTAAAAAGCATCAAATATTCCTTTCATGTGAGTTAGGATGCATCTTTTCCAGGGCAGGTATAAGCAGTGTGGGCTGATTAATGTACCCAGTACCTCACACTTTTTCTGTCCATAGGAAATGTAGTGTATTTTCTCCAGTACCCCATAGATGGTGTAATTTGTCCTTTCCTTTCCAACTAGGTCTTTGGAAGGGACAGAAGCTAAGTTTTCCATTGTACTCCCTCTAGTGCCCAGCATATGTGAAACACAGGCTAACCTCAAATACACCAAGTTCTAATTATTTTCTATAGTTATAGCCCATAATCATAACCATGGGTATGGACACCATGAACACTGAAGAAGCAAATGGTGCGTCACTCTTTCTAGAGAGAAATACCAGGTTAGATTCTTCTGAATGCTAGTGATATACTTTTGAATTACTAGTTAACAAATATCCTTATATTCTATTTAAAGATATTCCTTAATAGACATTGTTCACTAACAAAGAAGTCTCGACCTGAGTGAAGCTTATGTAACACATGCATTTTATCTGTCAAGGACATTCGATGCTGTATGCATTTTAGTGTTAGGATTAGGAACTATTTCCAAATATGAAAATCATTCAAGAAAAGCATAAAGTGTAAGCAAAGCCCTTGAGAAGCAAGAGAATCATGTAGTTTGAGCATAGTATGAACTACACAGATGCACCGTCTCCAAAAAATAAATCAATTCAATCAAAACAAAACAAAAACCCATGAGAGGTGTAAGAATTTTGACATTAAGCACTTTGCCATCAGAACACGTTGCTTTGGTGCAGAAGCAGAAGCAGGGAGGCAGAGCCTCAACTTGTTCACCTTGAGCTTTGAACCCCTGTTGGGGACTGAAATTTTTCACTATTCTCTGCATGTGCACTAACAATTATCAAAGGGTCAGGTATTAATTTGGGGTGACCCACTTGAGTAAAGAGGGCTGAAGAACCTTTCTGTGCGGATCAACAAGATTGACTGCTTTTGTTACTCCCTTGATTTCTAGAAAAGGATCGGGTAGGCTTTTAGAGAGTAACTCATATATGTTAGAGCACTTATGAAGAAGAGGATCAACACAGAAGATTCCAATGAGTTTACCGAAGAGCAGTCAGTGAAGAAAAATCTCACTCCTGCAGTATATTGCCAAAGGCCTTGGGAGATAAAGACAGGGTTAGGGAAAGGATAGGCTAGAAATCTTAGTTTTACGGGAGTCTCAAGAGCTTAAGAAGGAGTATTTATGGCTGTCTTGACAGAGAAAATTGTAGCTATTGTCTTTCAGGCAGATGTCTAGGGCACCTTTGCAATACTTAGGATGTACTGGGGTGGACACTGCACTGCTGCTGCATCCGAGTTTGTTATAAATGGTAGTAATTTTATCCGGATGGTGGGCAAAATTCTTATGGACAAACACATGCCTCTTTGGGATGAGCAACTAAAACTTGTTCTTTTTGTTTTATCTTTGCCCCTTCAGATGACTAGGCCAGCAATTTGAGATTATGCTCTGGAAGAGAAGCTGAGGCATATCTGAAAACCTGTTTCTAAATGACTCAAAAATTTGTTGGAAGAAACATGGGGCTTTGGCTACTGGATCTTTTTATTCTCAGCATGTGTAGGGTGATATTAAATATATGTTAGTTTTACTCTGTACTCTGTGAGAGCCGGTGACTTTTTCTGGGATTCTCTTCTTTCTTTTTCAGATACAGACTCACTGTAACCACTCACACTGTTCTCATGTTATCATCCTGCCTCAGCTTCTGCATCAGCTGGGGTTAGACCAATATGCTGACTCTTCACCCACAATTTATGCCCTATTATTAATGCCAGAGATAGTTGCTGGAAGTCTTGGACCATCACCGTTTCTGATCATGATGGAGTTTTGTTCACTAGTTTGTATACTCTATCTGTTTAAAATAGATTAGTATGTATAAAATTCAAGTATTGAGAGTTGGTGTAGTGGGAGTTAGGAACTGGTTTTCTTTGTTTTTATTATTAATACAGCAAGTGTGTGGCATATCCACAGTCTCTTATACATCCTACTTAAAATGAATAAAAAATCTGAATTCTAAATACATCTCATCCTTTATCATGTATAAGATATCAAAATACTACTAGGAACCAACAACTTATCTGCAGTTGACATGATCGGATATTTGATTGCATGAAGTCACTTAGTCATTGCAAAATGTTGTGAAGGAGGTATTCATATTGATCTCTAATAGGATAGCCATCAAATTCTGAGAAGTGATATGCTGAGTAAACATTATCACTAAAACATTATTATATGTGTTTGAAGGAAAACATTTTTTGATAAATTGTCTTTGAGTTTGCTTATAAAAATCAACAAACAAACAAAACCCAAGGGCTAGAACCTCTTCCAGCTCCCAGAAGGTGCTACATAATTTCATATTAATACCTGTTTCTATACCAGAAACTAGTTCAAATCTTGCATTCCCTATGCCTATTTTGTGATATCTAGAATAGTTAGCCCTCACTTGCTCCTAACAACTGTTGCTCCTGAATACTACTCAAAGGAACCAACTAGCTATGTGTGTTAAATCATCCCAAGCACCTCAGGCGATGATTTCAATGAACAGCAGCATGGGTAGCCTGAGGTGGAGGACACCATTAAGAAATGGATGATGGGACATTTAGGGAATGAGGAGGGAGGTAAAAGACATGGGAGAAGAGAGTGAGTAGAAAGGAGAATTTGGAGAGAAGTGGGAAAGGATTGGCCATTTCAAATTATTGTTTCATATCCTAAAGTCGCACTGTCTTAAAGAATAGAATGGTTGCCAGGCAGACCTATCTACCTTTTCATGGTTTTCTTAAGCTTAATTGGAAATCCTTATGGTTCAGTATTAAGCTTTTTTAAATAGGAAAGTAGACATTAAAAGTAGCAGAAGGGAAGTGTATTAAAACCCACAGGCAGCACTAATCTTCTAAAAATTAAAATGAAAGGAGTGTGTCGGTCTTGCACTTTGCGCTTCTACTGACATCATTGTAGAAACAAGCAGACCCCATATTTCTGTCTATCTGTACTTCTTAGAACTGAGGGGGGAAGGAGAGAGACACTCACAGAAGAATATAGTCCTTAAGAACTAGAAACATTAACTCCTGATCCTGGTACCTCTTTATATGATGGTAGGTCCTGAAGGGTATTCTGAGAGATGACCAGAATAGAAGAATAAGGACACTGAGAGAAAGAAAGAAAAACACATGTGACAGTTTAAGAGCATCTCTGGAGATCTCCTGGAATCCTTTAATTTTGGGAGGTGAAGGATGGTAAAATGTGTAGCGAAATAGTCATGTTGTGTATTATTTTAGAAGCTCATTTCACCCCCCAAACAGCCACCATCCAGTCACAGGCACGGTCATCTCTCTATAACTTAGAGCCTACTCGCTAATATAAATCAGGGGACATGGTGTGAATCCAACATGAGCCAACATGGCACACAATCGACTCAAACTAAATCAAAATGTAGATGTTCCATTGACTTTATTGAAGCCAAGGATACTTATATTTAGGACTGGGATACTTGTGATCTGTATGTTTCTTTTGTCCTATTTAGTAAGAATGTAATTTATGGTGGCCTAAATAAAAGTCGGTGCCTATGCACCATAATAGCTATCTTTAAATATTGCAGGTCTTTGCTTGGATACCAACCATTCAAGTCACCTTTCAATTATTGTCAGAATTTATTGTTTGTCTAGTTTTTCATAAAACTCATATTCTTGACACACTGTCCCAAGGTGAGTGAGTTCATTTGTTGGGAAACATAAAGCCAAAGGGCCAGAGTGTGAGCTTGAATTTCATTTCTGTCATTAATGTGACATGAGGTACCATCTGCCCCGGTTTCCTCATCTGCAGAATGACTACAATGCTACCTTAACATGTTTTAAGACAGGCTAAGAACTTCATTCATATCTGCACATTTTAGTCAGATACTGAAAACAAATATAAGGAGTTGCGATGAGTTTTTTAACAATGCTTAAAACTCTCTTTATTCTGACAAGTTTATTTATTTTCTGAATAATTTATTAGTTTGACTTCTCTTAATATCCCTTGTTCAAACCATAATGCGAAGGGAGAACACAATAAGATCTGCTATTTTGTGTGATTCGGGTCTCAGGTTGCTTTGTTTTTGGCCTCCTTAATCTTTAGAGGACCTGGTACTATACATTACCTAAAGGTTTCTAGGTGATACTGGAGCTGCTGGTATAGGAGATCAAGACTTCGGACTGCTCCTCTGTCTGAATTCTGCCCTTGACATAGGCTTTATCAGTGAATACACAGAGTTCTGTTTTCATTAGGCTACTTAGCAATGATCTCACCTCCATTTAGCTGCCTCAAAAGCTACAGACAAGTCTGTGTACTGGAACCATATATGATNATGCCATTATCTTCACTTCACAACATACAAATGAATATTCTCTTTATTCTAGTTCAAAATTCATCTATTTCCCCGCTGCTTTTTGCACATGAGTTCATCTTTGGTTACTGTGCTAGCTAGCGGCTTCCACTAACTTACTAGCAGTATGGTTTTAGGTAGGCTATTTATTTAAACACAGTTTCCCATCAGAAAAAAAGTTGCAACTAATTGCAGGGTCACTGTGCAGATTAAGGAATTTGATACCTTGGAAATAAGATATCATCTGACACATAAATGTACATACCTATGCTGTTATTGCAAGTAATTATCATGGGTTATTTTCCATCCATTATAGTAAGAAATTCAATCAGGTAATACTTGTTTTCAAATAAAACTTAGAACTGCTACTGTTTCAATTAGTCAACCACTCTAACAAAAGCAAGTAGGACATCTCTCCCAGGAACTGGCCTATCAAGCTTCCTGTCTGGCCCACGTCAGCTACGGGGAAAACCAATGCTGTGCACTGACAGGCTGGTACCCGTCTGCTCCGCTACAGAGCACAGTCTATCGTGTTCATTCATCTGTCCAGAGAAAGCAACATGAGCTTGTTCAGAATGGAATCTGGTTGTAAGGAGGACAATTAGAAGCCAGGGTAGGGTGATGGAAAACTAACACACAATTTGATGATTCTCTAGTGAACACAGGCATTTAAGTCAGAAACCAGAAATCATGTCCATACCATGTGTTTAATTTCCCAAGCATCCAAGAACTTAGGTCACCAGTCAGCTTACTCTATCTTTGCAAATCCATATTCTGAAACATACAGCACTATTTGAATGCAATGAAAGGAATTCAGTCATGAAATTTGGATTGAATCTTAAATACCTTCGTATGAGATCTATAGTCGAATCCCTATCAAATTCGGTAGTTATTAGATTAGTTATATATTAGATTACAAATTTGTCACAATGGTATTTCGATGTTAGTACTCCAGCTCAGCAGGCATGGTCAATACACTACAAAGATCTTCCCTGTAGGCAAAGTTAAATCTTCATAGCATGGAATATAAGCCACTATGTTGGCCTCCATGCAGCCTCTATGGTCTTATGCTCAGCTCCTGTTGTTTCCCCTGTAGAAACCTTATGTGGGATGTCTCTTTCTATGCTGTGAATATGTTTTATTACCATTGATTAATAAAGAAGCTGATTTTGCCACTAGCTAGGCAGAATAGGGCCAGGTGGGAAATCCTAACAGAGATACAAGGAGAAAAAGTATGGAATTAGGGAGATGCAAGCACCCACTGGAGAAGCAAGATGTGAGGTAACAAGCCATGTGCCTTGTAGTAAAATATAGAATAATGGAAATGAGTTAATTTAGTGATAAAAAACTAGTAAATAATAATTCTGAGCTAATAGGCGAAACAGTTTGTAATTAATATTAAGCCTCAGAGTGGTTATTCCAGAATTGGCAAGGAGGAGAGAAACTTTCATTTACAGACACCTTGTGCTCCACTTCTAGAAACTCTTTTCTAAAACATGGTGGGATATTTGATTATTTGTTTATGTTGCCATTACCCAACCTATTCCCTCAAGGTGAATGAGCAACCACTTTTCCCTTCTTCCTTCCTAATATTCAAGTAATTTCTTCAATAAAAATTTTAAACATATTTTTTGGAAAAATTTGGATATGCTATTGTTATTTACAATCTTGATTATTGGAATGTTAAAAATAACTCTTCAAACCAAACCCACATCAGACAGAGGGCTGATTTTCAAAGTATACAAAGAACTTAATAAATTGATCATCAAAAGAACAAATTTAAAAAAAAATGGAGTACAGACCTAAATAGAGAATTCTCAACAAAGGAATTTAAAATGTTTGAAAGACACTAAAGAAAATGTTCAACATCCTTAGCCATCAGAGAAATGCAAATCAAAACAACTCTGGGATTCCATCTTATGCTTGTAAGAATGGCCAAGGTCAAAAATACTGATGACAACTTATGCTGGAGAAGATGTGGGATAAAGGGAACACTTCTGCATTGTTGGTGTAAGCGCAAATTGGTACAGCCCCCTTGGATGTCAGTGTGGTGATTTCTCAGAAAAATAGGAAACAACTTTCCTCAAGACCCAGCAGTACCACTATTGGGTGTATATCAAAAGGATGCTCAATCGTACCACTAGGACATTTGCTTAACTATGTTCATAGCAGCATTGTTTTTCACAGCCAGAACCTGGAAACAACCAAAATGTCCCTTGACCAAAGAATGGATAAGGAAAATATAGTACATTTACACAATGTAGTACTACATAGCAGAAAAAAAAAGGAACGATGTCTTGGAATTTTCAGGCAAATGAATGGATCTAGAAAATATCATATTGAGTGATGTAAACCAGACCCAGAAAGACAAAAGTCACTCATAAGTGACTTTTATACATAAAACAAAGAAAACCAGCCTGCAATTCACAATTCCAGAGAACCTAGACAATAAGGAGGGCCATAAATACATGGGAAGTGGAAAAATACAAGATCTCCTGAGGAAATTGGGAGCATGGGGACCATGGGAGAGGGTTGAAGGGGAGGGGAGCAGGGAAAAATGTATAGCTCAATAAAATCAATAAAAAAGAAAACCTTGAAAAATAAATAAATGAATAAATAAATAACTCTAAAGAAAGAAAAGAAAAAAAACTCCTCAAATATCAGGACAAATAATGATATGCTTAGATTCCAGCTCTGCTGAGTGGGTATGTGAAGTTACAGAGATAGTTCTATCTCTATGTTTAGTGATTTCCAAGACCCAAACAAACAGAAGGAAACACCCTCCTCATTTCACCTGAAAACTCTTCAGTTAACACCTTCTATTGCTTAGAATCTATACGAAACTGAGACTGAATTTTAACTGGAGTGCCAAGTTAGTTGGTTATAACGAGTAATGAAATTCATTGTCATGTTTTTCCGACTCATGTCATAGCGGACGTCATTCTTTCT
The DNA here is from genome assembly GCA_001685075.1 of Bramus lutescens. NCBI lineage: Eukaryota > Metazoa > Chordata > Mammalia > Rodentia > Cricetidae > Bramus > Bramus lutescens. The sequence continues at coordinate 22,299 of LOEQ01012306.1, forward strand.
CTAAAGTCATGAAAAACTAAGTACACCCAGGCTAAGCTGCCTGCTGGCAAGTGGAATTGTGAGGAAAGGTTTCTGGCTAATTTCTGAATCTTTGGCTATATGATTTACATTAAAATCATCATCACTATAACCATTCAAATAGTCCATGATCGAAAACCAGACTTCAGATGAAAGGTATTTACTGTGGGACAATAAGAGAAAAGCTGCAGGAGCTGGGAAATGGCCCGGCTCAAACAGTGTGGTCACTTCACAGTTCAAGTCTCCTAGAACATCAATTTAACATGTCCCAAAATATTAATTCCTAAAAGGTGGGAGATGATTTGGTTCTTTTATAACACATATATAACCTCTGAAGAAATTTGAAAAACCATTAATCTATTTTTTTGTAACTGTCTTCCCTTTCCTTTTGTGAAAGAATTGCCTTCCCTCCCATTTGCTCTGTTCTGCTGCTGCAGTGATTCCCCTGGAGGACCACGTGTTTATCTTGACAGGTGTTAGTGGATTCCAGAGACCTCTGTGGAATTCTTCCTTGTGGCACCGAGATACAGTAGAAAACATAATGCTGCAAAAGTAACGAACTTACCTTATTGTGTTCTAAATACAATAAGCCACACAGCGAGTGGAATTAATTTGCTAATGTCTTTCTAATGAATCTTTCATTAGACATATGTTGTGGTCTTCAATATCTAATAGAAGTACATATTAAAAACAAAGTAATACCTGATGATTCTCTGGATGCGGTCTCATGATTATCTCATACAATGTTCAATAAAATAGTTTAACCTCAATTATTCAAGACATCTCATCACCGAGTTACAATACCCATTTCTAGATACAAATTCTTAAAAATGCTGACTAGATGAAATAAATTTCTTTTTCTGTTTGTCTTCAACAGTTAAAACGGGATTTGCTCTTTTGTTGGGTGTAGGGTGGTATTCTGAGTTTCTCAGACAACATCTCAGAAATCATAAGCTGGTGACCTTGATCTCCATGTCAGTTAGGGGGAACTAGAACTCCTGACCCTCCTGCCTCCACCTCCCCAATGCTATGATTACTTACACCCTTCTGCCAGAGAACCAGTCTTTCATCTTTAAAGGATGGAAAAATAAAAGTGTTCTGTACAGTGTAAAAATTGTACTTGTTAGTAAAATTTAGAGATAACTAATTGACAATGTGTTTTAATCCAGTTTGCAGTGTTCTGTGCTAAAAGTAATATTACTATCTAGCAGAACAAACATTATCTTAAGTGGAGGTTGAACTGAATAGTTTGATGGCCAATGGAAGATCAATTCAAATAAGTGCAGTCAACACCCTTTCATAGTAATGATATATTTTGATTTAAAATTTGTCAAAGACAAAATTCTAAACATTACCAGAAAAACCTGCCTTGCTGGGGTCACCACCGCGTGTGGAAATTAGGGTCGTGAACCCTCCGTCTCTGAGGCCAATCTCTGTGAGTTCAAGGCCAGCCTGGTCTACAAGAGCTAGTTCCAGGACAGGCTCCAAAATCACAGAGAAACCAGGTCTCAAAAAACCAAAGAAAAAGAAAAAAGAAAAGCCTGCCTCTTTCAGAAAATCATCAGTTTTGGAGCATGGCCTGACCCTTTCTAGCTAATATTTAGCATAGCACAAAGAAGAGCTACAAATAAGCCACATTCCCACAGCTCAACTCTGCCAAGGTCTTAATGTCTCATTTCAGTTTTCCTTGAAAATTCTCTCTTGCTTCTTTATAATTGCAGTTTTCCACAAGACCGGAAGATCCTGTCAGTCATGCATTTGACTATTATAATTTCAATTTACGTATTCAACTATTCTTCACTGCCACACTTTACAGGAAAAAGGAAACACAGAGACAAGGGAAGGTAGGTTCTTCTGCAGCAGTAGCAGGCAAGATCAGTACGAAAGCAATGGATCATGAAGAAAAGCAATTTCCTACTTGAGGGATTAGACACTACTCTCTTTTGTCCTGTTAACTCAAATTTTTAGTTATTTTTTTTACAAGTAATACTGATTTTTTTTAATTTCCATAAAAGTTCTCTAGGGTGTCTTCAAAAGACCCCACAAGCACATTTCTCAATCAATCAATGGAAGAGAAAAAAAAAACTAAAATGAATAACTAGCCTTCTTTATGTTGTCTTTTCAGACACCTTTATACAGCATGGGGAAGACTAAACTGCTAGACAAGCTAACGATAATTAACTCAATAGAAACCAATTTGCAATATTCCAGAAGGTTTTTTCCTTCTCTTTCTTTAGGGAAAATACAGGTGATTTTCATTTTGAAGTTGCACACATATGCTAACATCAGACATCTGAAAACTATGCAAATCTCTGCAAATGCTTGTTTTAGCTCTGAGTGAAAACAATATTAACTACTGCCCTCAGTCATCAGTAAATTCATATTAGAGGAAATGTGTAGCAGAAAAAGATACTCAACAGCACCATGTGAAAACCATCATCGTTTTTAAGCGCATTTCTATTCATGGAAGAGGTGAACGTCTCTTAAATAATAAAGGCAAAGAATAGTCACAGGTACAAAATATGGGGAAAGAAAATCAAGAGTCGGTTTCCACAATCCATTTTGTAACTTATTGCTCATGTCAGTCATGTTTAAGCAACTTGTACATATTCAGTAGTGAATTCTCTAATGTTATGTTCTTAACAACAAAAAGCCTTCAGAGCTAAATCTAAATGTTGTGAAAAACCTAATTTATTTTATCATATACCATGGTTTCTCTATTTTATCTGTCTATAGTCCTACCTTTCACACTATTGACTCATATCTGTGCAACCAGTGTATGGTTAATGGATAAAGCTCTAGCAGGCATTTTGATTGTCTGTTTCCAATTCTCAAAATCCTGACACTTTTAAGTCAGTTTTATACTCAAAATCCTATAGAGATATTGAGGACCAGGCAACAACTATATTCACATAGCAAACATTCCCTGTTTTACATACAACCAGAATGCTATTTTCTAAATCGGGGGTGGGGAAAAACTATTGCATAAATCAGAAAATTGTTTCTAAAAATTATAGGGGATAAGTCCCACAGTAGCCAAATTAAAAGACTGCAGACTAACAGTCAAGCTGAATGGAATCCATCCATTGCAACAGAATGAACTTAAACAATCAAAACTGTTTGAGATATTGAAGATATTCAGGACGGCTGAGAAAGTGGAGTTTGAAAAGATGTTACTTTTACCCTGTGAAACACCTTCAGTCCAACTTCATATAATAATAACAGGTCACTTTGAATCCACCAAGTTTCTAGGACTGGAGATAAAACAGCAGCAATAACAAATCAAGAGTTGGTTTAATGACACATCAGAAAATGGACAGTTATCTCATGTCTTTTTTTTTTCTTTTTCTTAGTGGTAAGACTGGGAATGAGACCGAATGACTTACTAAGCAGTATCTGCCTTTAAACATAATAACTTCAAAAAAAAAGTGCTAGCCCACAGTCAATTTCTGGAGCAAACTTGCTGTTCTGTGCTTTCATAGAGTGAGCTATCAGCCAGGTAAAGCTGATGTGACCCAATACATCTGATTTTGCATTCAACATCTAAAGTTCATTTTTCCTAGCAAAAAGGATCACTTTGTTGCATAGTACAGCAATGCACTCCTCTAAAAATGTTCACCTTCCCAATCTTTCTTTTACAATGCTGCCTTTATGACCTAGTTCATGTTGAAGGGCTATAAATGGGTCCAGTATGTTTTTTTTTCAGCTTATTTTGCCCTAAATCCTTGTAACACTTACCAAAAAGGTAGAGTTACTTCCTATGGACAACACCCATCTTGACATCATATCCTCAAACTAACACCTTAAAGGTAGAAGAGCAAGAAGGCAGGGGATTCTAAATGTCTGATGTCTTCAGACAAGCTTTATTACAGCCCTGTGTCATCTATTTGAACTTCTTAAGAAAGCTTCAAAGCATGTGATCAGTTTAGTCACATGTCTCTGTGTTGGACTTTAGGAGCTGCATACACACCTGATGAATATAATCAATTTCCTGAAAAGACGGTTACTTATACAGGTGA
>LOEQ01012308.1:5700-20077 GCA_001685075.1 Bramus lutescens
TCTCTCTCTCTCTCTCTGTCACACACATACACACACACACACATAAATAATATCAAACAAACCCCCTAAAACCACTATAAATCTATTTATTTTTCTATTTCTGTACATACTTATGAAAATTTGCCATATTCCTAAACATTAACAGTAACTGAAAATGTAGTATAAGTTGGTGATTAGTGGAGTGGAAAACTTGAACAAAAGGCTCAGAGTAGGTAAAGGATCTTGGAAGAAGTTGGTCAGACACTGATATGTATGCTAAGGTAGAGCTTATACCCATGAGATCAGACAGAGGTCAGTGCAGTAGACAGAAAGCCGAGGAACAAATTCAGGAAGAACAGGATGCCCAAAGGATGATGCAGGCAGGATATATGTGCACAAAGTTTGGATTAAGCCATCAGCATGCTGAACTAATTATTTGGAAAAAAAATCGATCTTGATCCTGTTGCATATAATCATAGATTCCTGGTTAATTAGATTTAAATATGGAAAGTAACACTTTAAATATTTGAGATAAAATGCAGTAAAGACTTTTGGTTTTGGTGTTGGAAATCAATTTCTCTTTGGCCTTACACACTAAGCTATCTACCCCCTTAGAGGACAAACAAGATATATATATATTTCTCAAAATGCATAAAGTTTCAGAAAGACATGTTCAGCATGACATGATATTAGTGCTACAAAGTTCTACAATATGCTGTTAGTGCATGGAACTAATAGAAATAACAAGTGCAGGTTTAGAACCACTGTCCCACATGGGCGAAGAAGGGGCCGTGGCAATGAGGAAGGGGCATAGGTGGCTTCAGTCTGAAGTAGCAAGCACTATGCCCACTGTATTGTTCTGTGCCTTCCATTTCACAGCAGCGAAGGCTTCACAGAACTCCAGTTACATACACATCCTGGAGTGGAGAGTCTGGAACATGGCAGCAGAGGGCCTGCTTTAAATCCCACCTCTTATTTACTACCAGAGACTTAGCCCTGGCTACCTAAGGAAAAGAAAAGTAGATGACAAAGCAGTAGGGCAAAGTTCTTGTCAAGTACAAAGCACAACTGAGTTTGACAGTTGCTTCGGATGGGTTTGGAATCACCTAGGAGACACACAGCTGGGCATGCCTGAGGGGTTTAGCTTATGGGAGGAAATCCACTCTGATTGGGATCATGAGCTGAGGTCCTGAAGAGGAAGGAAGGAAGGAGGAAGTTAATTCATTTCTCTCTACTTCCTGCTTACAGATGTAATGTGATTAGCCGATGGGAATTTTAACTGATGGGAATACAGAAGAGCTCCCCTCTCACCTACTCATATTGGGCCCATTGATTACTGGGAACTGGGCAAAGGTGCCCTTTTCTCAGTTTCACAGAATTTGTGGCACGCAGCTCTGTGAGCAAGTGAGCTGTTGCACGCAGAGGTTGAGGTTCTGTTAAGGTCATTCTAGGAACCAGATCTAACAGTGTTGTAAGCTGATACAAGGCCAACATTTGTATGCTTTTAGGCCTAAGTCAGCATAGGTTTCTATCAGGTAAAAGCAGCAGTGCCCACCTTTTTTTCTTTAAAAAAATAAAAGCAGGTTGATAAACAATGTGATGAATTTTTTAAAAGGTTCAGCACAAAATTAACTTATGATCTAGGAATCCCACTTCTGGGTAGCTACCCAAAAGAATCAAAAGTGAGGACTGAGGCAGGCATTTGTAGTCTCTGTTCACAGAAGTATAATTCATAGCAGCCGAAAGACAAAAGCAACCCAAATGTCTACTGATGGATGAATAACTAAACAAAAGAAAACATATTTATTCTCTTTCATGTGCATGTAAGTGTGTGTATGTATGGAGGTCAGAGGTCTATGTTGGAGGTATTGGTCAGTCTCTCCATCCATAAATGGGGAGTATTAGTCTTGAAAAATGAAGGAAATTCTGATGTACTACAATGTATATAAGCCTTACAGACATTGTGATAAGTACAATAAACATACCACAAAAGGATAAAACCTGTTTGAATGCACTCATAGTAGGAGACAGAGAATGGAGAATAGTGGCTGCCAGGAGCCAGGGATGGGCAGAAGACTGCAGAACTTCTGTCTACTACATGGATAGAGAAGACAGTGATAACATTTAGATAATGAAGTGAATATAGCTAGTATCACTGAATACATACTTGCAAAAGGGTTACAGTGCTTACAAAGTATATTGAAAACATTATGTACATGTTTCAATAGAGAAAGCAAGCAGCATCAAAATTCATATCTCTTGAAGCAAAAATGAATAAGCCTTAGCCTATCTGAACACTCAGATGGTCTATCTGTATTGGAAGAGTATAACCTCAACCGGCTGGCCCTCTGTGACAGTAACTGGTGCCCAGAGCATAATTTTTAGTATCTTAACATGAAAAAGGCAACCGTGGATGAGCCCAGGAAGAGGGTTAACGGGAATCATTCCACCTCCCCTCCCTCTGAGAAAGCAAGCCCATGCTCCAGATACTAGTCACCACAGCATTTCCCTTACCTGAACTCCAGCCTCTTTGCAGGTTTCAATGACATTCTTGGTGCCAATGAAATTCACTCTATAAAAGAGTTCCTTGTTGTTACCGGATGGTGGGGGTGACGCACAGTGGAAAACTGTGCTTACACCTTTCAGAGCTGGGTACAGGTCCTGGAAAAGCACACAAGACAAAAGAATCATTCCAGCTTAGGGCAGGTCAACGGCCTTCTCACGTTCTCTGTCATCTGTGGCCTGTAGGTCTTTTGGATTTTTATAATTCTGTAAGCAACACAGAAACATACACTTTGTAAAAGACTCAAACTACACAGGAATATGTGGGATAAAACCACGTTTTCTTTGAATTGCCCCTTTAATTACCTTGTCAAGAATAAATCTCGGGAGTATGAGAAGTCAGACACCACAGTGACTGGAAGAGGCATACAGTGAGTCAGTTTCACTTACTAGAAGGAACCTTGTAAGACAAACAGGAGGCTGCAGATCTGGGGTGTAAACACACTAAAGGAGCCAGGAAGGCCTTTGATCATATTGTGAAGTAAAGAGGCTCTCCAAGCCTGCTGGAGGCTTAAAAGACTCAAGAACCAACACAGAGACTCCTAGTAGCCAATGAAGAGGCTATTTGCTCAGCAGTTAGAATAAGAGTGGTTAGTTAAAGTGGAGAATAGAGAATAATTGATTAATTCGAGCAAAACACATCTGAGGGGCTAAATGAACAGAATGACAAAATGCCACCATTGTGCCAAATCTCCAATTCATGGTTATCACCAGAAGAAAGAAAAATCACTAGATGTCATAAAATCCTTTGTCACTATACACAAACATAACAGTTCTGGGAAACTATTTGAGAGTAAGGAGTCACTTTCTAGGCATGTATACTTTTGCCCAAATAACTATCAAATGATGAACAGTAGGCACACTCCAACACATAGGATATTCTTTTCAAAATTAAATTTTATATTGTTGTGTGTGTGTGCACGCACACATGTGTGGATACCAGAAGACAATGTAGGATGTCTCCCCCCGCCCTTTTTAAGACAGGTTCTCACTATGTGAGTTTGGCTGGCCTGGAACTTACTATGTAGATCAGGCTGCCCTCAAACTCACGAAATCCGTCTGTGTCCAGTTGTCACATTTTAAAACATTTGTAGTTTCAGTAGGCTGACTAGCCAACAAGCTCCTGAAATTTACCTATCTCCACTTCTCTAATACTTGGCTCGTAGGCTTGCATGACCATGCACAGCTTGGGATTGTTTGTGTGCTCGGGACATTTGAAGTCTTGCTTTAATAGCAAGTGCTTTTACCCACTGAGGTATCTCCTTATCTCCTAGCTACTCTTAAGTTTGTTACTCCATATTTAAGCCTCCCTAACCGTTCTGACAATATCCTTTATAAGTGTTTTTATTTAGGGGTTTAGGGTCCAAATGTGGACCACTCATATGCGAACCTTGAGTCCTTTTCATTTCTGTTAATCTGGAGTAATCCCCTGAGTTTTGCTTTCTGCCTTTTTTAACACTGCAATATTTCACAGGACCAGGGAGGTTAATTTATTGACTTTTGCTCAATTTGCATTTGTTTGTTCATTCACGATTACATTCAATTAATAGTTTTGGCAATTCCCAGATTCCTTTCATGGTTTTGTCTAACTTGTGCAAGTGGCTAACAGAATTCAGGTAAGCACATTTACTGGCTTGCTATACAGGAAGTACAAAGGATACCGGTAAAGAGATGCACAGCATGAGGTGTAAATGAGTGGTACGGAGCTTCCACACCTACCCTGGGTGCTCCAGCCTCCAGTCTCACGACATAAGCAAAACTGAAGCATAGAAATAAGGAAAGTGAATACGGAAGCCCGGCAAGGCCTGTCAGGTCAGATTCTTCTTGGCTGCTCTGTGTAGCATTCCTTCCTCCTAGATATGGAGATGGATCCCTTCTGACACTGGGTGGGGAAAAGCACATAAGACTCATCTTTAGGAAGATGAATTATAGTTCCTATAGCCTGTATTAGAGAAGGAACTGTGAACTAGGAAATGTGGATGAATATTCAATATCTCTGCTATATCTATTCTTTCTCTCTTCTCTCTCATGTGTGTGTATACATGCATAGGGGTTTGTAGCCATAATGNATGCACCAGGATGGAGGGGACCTGAACCACACCAAGTCTTTAGTTCTATAGAAATAAATGAAATTGGATGTGGTGCCTCATATGTGCAATCCCAGCATTTGGGAGCTGGAAGCAGAAGGATTGGTGTGAACAGGAAGCCAGTATGTTCAACATAGTAAGTTCCAAGTTAGCCTAGACTACAAAGCAAGACCCTGCTTCAAAATACACATCCTCTCAAAGTTTAAATTTTATAGCACATAGACATAATCAATGTAAAGCTCTTAAGATATTTATTGGTTTTGTACTCAGTTTTTGAAATTCAACATGTATTTTAAAGCGTCTTTCAGTGCAGACTTGTCTTAATTGAAGTGCTAGATGGGCATATGTGCCCAGTGCCTGACTCGCTGGACAATGAGTACTAGATCTATCAGCTCACAGGAAACAGCAGGTGGCAGAGACATGCTAATGCCCTGAAGATGCAATTAGCAACATCCAGACTCTAGGAAATGCTGCTTGATGATGACCAAGCTAAGCACCACTAAGTCAACACACATACTACAGCATCTTGGGAACTTAGAGACTGATACATTTTAATCAAATAGTCTCGACTGTGTTTAACTCTTTATTTGAAAAAACAAATATAGACATCTTATGAAATAGTTAATGAATGACTGACATTAAGGAGCTTTATTATTTATTATTATTATTATTATTATTATTAATGGTGACTCTGAGATAGACAATTATGTAATGCTTTCCATAAATGAGTTTTATGTTTTAGAGATGAAAACAAATGTTTACACATCGACTGACAGATATGTTGAAGACTGGCTTCAAAAGAACTGGGGCAGGGAGATGGAGACATCGAGAAGACGGCAGCAAACTGCTTGATGTGCAAGCATAAGGGTCTGAGTGGGAGCCCCAGGATCCATGTTAAAAAAACAATAACACAACAACAAACCAAATCAACCAAAACCAAAACCAAACAACATCCGGTTGCTTAGAAGGCAGAACCAGGACCTAAATAGAGTGCATTGAAAGGGGGTCCTGTGGCTGGCAGCACTGGGAGGCTGAGGCAAAAGGATCATTTTTAAATGTTCCTCTGCCATGTTCTTACCTGCATCATGTCCACCTCTCTTTCCTTAGCTCAGAAATCAGAACCCACTGCTGGAGCTTTGCCTTATTCCTCTGACCCTTTATCCCATTTGTCTGACAAATGCCTGCTCTGGTCCAATGCACCTTGTCCCCAGTCCCTGCCTGTACCAGAGACGCTGACTGTGACTAGAGAATCAGATACAGGTGTGGGCAGGCTTTTAGAGTGCTGGGGCTACAACCTGAAGGAGAATTTGTATCAAAAATTAGCTAGCTCAGACAAAAGGACAATACCTTGAAACTCTTGGTGAAGAAACCCCTAAGAACAAAGCAGGTTTCTCTAAGAGGCGGGGTTCTAATCAGGACACTGGCAGTTCTCCCCAAGGTTCCTGCCTGTCCCACTAACTTCGCACTCCCCCCCAACCACATAAACTTCTTTGAATTCAATCTCAGTCTTTCTCTCCTCTTGCCCTGTGCACAGCCCCTCTCTTGCCCACGGGGGACTGTCTCTCTGGAGAACCCTGGATGACATGTGACACGAAGAGAATGGCGCAGGCAGATGAAAATTATACAGGACAACCAAGGGGCTATGGAGCCAAGCTGGTGAGGAAACAGTAAAGAGAGTGACAGCAGAAATGACCACAGTTGCTCCTGCTGCAGTAGTAGAGGGCAGGCCCAGGAAGAGGTAAAACAGTGCCCAACATGCCATGTCTGCCATCGAGAGAATGTACTTATTGGGGAGGACAGGTCTGGGCTAGGGAACGACAATGGGAGTAGAGGAGTAGAGCATTAACTGCAAAGGAGAAGAGACAAACCCAGCAAGGCTATCTTCTTAAGCATCCAATTCAACAAGAGTACCAGAGATGCTGATGGGACCATCATCAGCAAGGAGCTGAAACCATTGTGGAAGTCACTTGTGAAGGAGAAGAAATGATGATGGATGGCTGCCATAAACAGACCCAACAGCTTTGCTGAGCAACTTTGCAAAACCTACAAATATTCAAAAAAGCTGGCCACCTATGAACTTTGCAGAACAGAGAAAATGGAACAGCTGAAGTGGATGATAAATGGCTCCCTGGTTCTACTTGGCGATCCTAGCAGTGTAGCCCTTAATACATGGGTGAATGATTGCACAGTTTGGAAGAGCTGTTTCAAAATGTGAATTTCGGGGCTGGAGAGGTGGCTTAGCAGTAAGGAGCATGCATTGCTCTTTCAGGGGATGTGAGCTGAGGCCCAGTGCCCACATCAGATGCTCACAACCACCTGTAACTCGCACTCTGATGTGGATGGACTCTAATGCCGACCTCTGGCCTCTGCAGACACCTGCACTCACATGCACACACCAACACAGACATACATACATACATACATACATACATAACTAAACATAATAAAATCATTTTTTAAAAAATATGAATTTTATGGCATGTGAACTATATCTCAGTTAAAAGGAACAAATACCATATGGCCTAGCATCTACATACTCTAAGGCAGCAGCTGGCATGCTGAAACATGCAATATGTTTGATGAAAGGTTTTGCTGCGTTTCCTTGGCACACAGCCTTGTCTACTCAATGGACTATGGCCCATGGCTGCTTTCATGCTCCTACGACACAATATAGCCCCCGTGACACAGACAACAGTCATTCATTCTGAATATTGACTACATGGTATGTAAAACTATTTCCTGTAACTTTCACATTTTTCAAAATATATATTTTTTCAAACTATAGTTTTCTTGGCCTTTGAGCACTTGGTTTTGCCTTTGGGGGTCCTACAGGAGATTAGTGAAGTAGAGTGGGTCCCTTACCTGTTGGCTGCAGAGATCGCCTATAAAGAACTGCACCTGAGGGTTATCAAACCCTTGGCGGATATCGAATACATTGACGGCATAGCCTCGTGCCAGCAACTGCTCCACCATGTGCTGCCCCAGGAACCCAGAGCCTCCAATCACCGTGCACTTCTTGGCCTGGGGAAAGAGGACCAGAAGTGTGAAGACTAACATGATAAAGGTCAGACTTACGTGCCATTGCAATGGCATATACATCTGTCTGTCTGAAACTGCCTGAGCTCAGGGAAAAGCTTAGTATAGCTGTGTTTGATCAACAGTGTCACCTCTTCCCCTGGGTTTAACAAGGAGGAGAGAGAAAACAAATAACACTAGGCTAGACTGGTAGATTTGATGACATATTCCACACTTTATATTTAGTGGAAGGGAATTAAAATTCCTATGATCACACCAGACAATCTAAACAAGCAAAAGCCAAAGGCTGTGCCTTCTTGTTCCTGATTGGTAATCCCTTGCCAGAAAAAAATAATCTAGCCATTTCAGAATTTCTAATGAAAGCATACATTTCCAAACTCACAGGACAGTGATTTTCTCTGCCTCCATGCCCATAATGAGGGTGGATCTTGTGGCTCTGGGCTGACCACTTAACACCTTCTGGCCTCCCATGTATTAAGGGCTACACTGCTAGGATCTCCATGTAGAACCAGGGAGCCATTTATCATTCAGACCCAGGGCTTTGCTGCGCCTTCTCTGAACTCAGAGAAATGGATGAATCAGCATTGGGATGAGGTATTTAGATTCCAGCCTCCCCAGTGCATCCAACTTCTTGGCTAAACTCAAACTCTGGGAAGTGGGGTAATGGAAGGACAGTATACCACCTGTAGGTGTGTTAGTAGTAAAACTCCAGGATGTCAAAGCAAATGTTTGCTGGCATCTGGAGACCTGTATCAGTAACCTTTTCTCACTGCTGTAAGAAAATGTTTCTAAGATGCAACTTAAGGAAAGAAGGATTTATTTTGGCTTATGGTTTAAGGGATACAGGCTATCATGGTGATAAGACATGATACCAAGAGAGGCAGGTGGCCACAACTGCATTTCTGGTCAGAAGAGAGGAAGGTACAGACACACACATAGACAGACATAGACACACGACACAGTCGCTCAGCTGACTTGACTTTTTCCTATCACCTTTTTACTGAGTCTGGGATTCCAGCACATGGGATGCTGTCAGCAACATTTAGGGCAGGCCTTCCCTCGTCAGTTACACATATCTGGAAACAACCTCACAGACACCCTCAGAGGCATGTCTTCTAGGCAACTACAAATCTAGTTCTGTTGACAATGAAGATTACACACCACACTACCACTGTACCTAAGCTGTACCTGGGCTTTCCTAAGATGACAGACCCAATTTTCTTAGCTTGTATGGAGTCAGTCAGAGTTGGCTATGTGAATAGTCAAGATCAAAGAAAACTTCTGTTCCTTATTATAAAATAAAGCGACCAATCTCCCCTCTTTTAAATAATCTTAAACGATTTATCTTTAACTTACATGTATGGGTATATACTGCCTACATGTATGCTTGTGCATCGTATGCAAGCAGTGCCTGTGAAAGCCACAAGAGGGCGTCAAATCCTCTGAACTGGAGTTACAGGTGGTTGTCAGCCACTACGTGGATGCTGGGAAATGAACCTGGATCTGGAAGAGCATCAGTTGCTCTTAACCAGTCCACCAACCTTCCCTCTTTTACCTTAAACATTGACTAACTAAGCTATGTGACATACTCAGGACTTGTCAGAGCCAGGTCCTATCTGCAGATTTCTCTCTCTTACTGTGGGTGTCCATTCTGAAATGGCTCTCTTATCTGTAGACACACACGATCAGCCTCATCACTTCCCATCAACTGCCTCTCTGGCAATCTCTCCCTCCCATCTCTTTCTACCTCAGTTTCACAGGAAAATTGCATGCACTTAGAACCAGTGATTTTTCTGTCCAGGCCTCAGAGCTCCCTGCTGATGTTCTCTAGCACCTCTAGGTTCAGAGGTTACATAAGGCTCATAATCCAACTGTTTTATGAAAAATCAATTTAGGGACTGGTGAGATGGCTTAGTGGTTAAGAGGGTTTGCTATGCAAAGATATGATAAGTTCAAATCCCCAGCACCAATGTGAAAAGTCAGGCATGGCTGTACATGTCAGCAACTCCAGATTTAAGGGACAGGTGGATTCTGAGAACTTGCTGACCAGCCATATTAGGCAAAATGACAACCTTCTAGTTTACAGAGTACAGTAGTTTGAATAAGAATGTCCCCCATAATCTTGGCATTTGAATACCTTGTTCCCAGTTGGTGATGCTGTGTGAACAGACTTATGAAATATGGCCTTGCTGAAAATATGTCAGGATGGGTGGGCTTTAAAGTTCCAAAGTCTCTTGTCATTCCCAGTACTCTCTCTTGGCTTCATGCTTACAGTTCAAAATGTGAATGTTCAGTTTGCTGCCTACTGCAATGATGGTGATGGCCCCTTCTCTCTCTGGAATCATATACCCAAATAAACCCTTTATTCGATGACTTGCCTATGTCATGGCATTTTATCATAGCAATAGAAAAATAATTATTATGGCAAGAGACTGTCTGAAAGAAATAGGCGGAGAGCAATAAAGATACCCAGTGTCAGCAGGGCAGTGGTGGCACAAGCCTTTAATCCCAGCACTAGGGAGGCAAAGGCAGGCAGATCTCTGTGTGATGTGGGATTCCACTCTGTATGCTGTGGATACCATTGGTTAATAAAGAAACTGGCTTGGCCTGATACGGTAGAACAGACTTAGGCGGGGAAAACTAAACTGAGTGCTAGGAGAGGGAAGGCAGAGTCAAGGGAGAAGCCATGGAGCTGCCACTGGAGACAGACACTCTGGAACTTTGCTGGAAGGCACAGATTACTGGAAATGGGTTAAATTAAGATGTAAAAGCTAGCCAATAAGAAGTTAAAGCTAGCCAGGCAGTGGTGGCGCACGCCTTTAATACAAGCACTTGGGAAGCAGAGCCAGGCAGATCTCTGTGAATTCTAGGCCAGCCTGGGCTACAGAATGAGTTCCAGGACAGGCTCCAAAGCTACAGAGAAACCCTGTCTCAAAAAACAAACAAACAAAAAAAGTTAAAGCTAATAGGCCAAACAGTGATTTAATTAATATAGTTTCTGTGTGATTTTTTTCAGGAGTCTAGGTGGCCGGGAAACAAACAAGTGACCTCCTTACAACATCTGTAAGTTCACTCACTTGCATGAATCACACAAGTATAGACACACACACACACAAAACAAACCCTCATAATTTTGTATTTGTTTGCGTATTTAAGCATTTATTTATTTATTGAAACAGGGTCTCTCTAATTTATCTCTGGCTGTCCTGGAATTCCTTATGTAGACCAGGCTGGCCTTTAACCTATAGAAATCTATCTGCTTCTGCCTCCCAAATCCTGGGATTAAAGGTGTGCGCAACCACCACCTGATTCTTGAACCTTCTTTAATGCTTTGGAATGAGCTCTTTTTTTCCATGGAGTGACTTTCAAAGAAATAAATGTCTAAATATAAGCTACTAAAGAAGAATACTTTTGTTTTGTATGTTTATTCTACGTAGNTAAAGGTGTGCGCAACCACCACCTGATTCTTGAACCTTCTTTAATGCTTTGGAATGAGCTCTTTTTTTCCATGGAGTGACTTTCAAAGAAATAAATGTCTAAATATAAGCTACTAAAGAAGAATACTTTTGTTTTGTATGTTTATTCTACGTAGGAGTGCTCTGAAGAAAACACATACATTATCCTGCTGAAGAAAAGTAAAACCAAAAATATTGGAGAAAACCCAGGGGTCCCAGCCATGCTCTTGAGATTATATTACAGTTGAATTAAATTATTTTGTGGTGCTAGAAATGAAACATAGCCTAACAGATATGCTCCATCACTGAGCTATACACCCTCTCCTGTTCCCAACACTATCATCTCCAAGTGGCTTATTTATCCGTTTGGTCCATTCTCGGTACTTGTTTCCAATCTACGTAGAATAAACATACAAAACAAAAGTATTCTTCTTTAGTAGCTTATATTTAGACATTTATTTCTTTGAAAGTCACTCCATGGAAAAAAAGAGCTCATTCCAAAGCATTAAAGAAGGTTCAAGAATCAGGTGGTGGTTGCGCACACCTTTAGTCCCAGGATTTGGGAGGCAGAGGCAGATGGATCTCTGGGAGTTCAAGGACAGTCTGGTCTAAATGAAGGAAAGAAAAAAAAGAAAGAAAGAAGTATGATGTTTATCAAGAGTGAAGTACATCACAATAAGCTTGAAGACCTGGCCTATATAAAGAATCCCCAGAAGGTTTGACAATGATTAGGCAAAAATTCCTTCAAGTCTCTCTGAGACTCAAGACACTACTGCCACCATCTGAGAGGACTTCTTTCATTCCACTAGGAAGTCTGGGTAAAGCAGTATGTCTTGCTGACAGCCAACATTTACTACCATCATATGCATGAGTCCACTTGGGAACATGCACCCCAGAAGGGCCCGCATTGTTGCAGCCACAAGAACAACCCCAGGAAAGACCAGTGTAAAATGTCCCAACTGGGCCCAGAATCATGAGCAAAGATGTTATTACTTAAAAAAAATCACTATTATATTCTTTTGTATGTATAAGTGTTTTGCCTGCATGCATGTCTGTGCATCATGTTCACTAGATGCCCTCGGAAGGCAGAAGGGGATGCCCTGGGACTGGAGTTACAGACGGTTGAGTTGTCATGTGGGTGCTGGGGACTGCACCTGGTTCCTCTGCAAGAACAGCTGGTGCTCTTAACCACTGAGCCATCATCCCAGTTTCAATTATTGCTTTATAAAACCCTTGCTTTCAGATTTTTTGTTATATATCAGTAAGTAACCGTCATATCTAAAATCAAGGTATATAATATACAAAAACATAACAAACCAGCACTTACTGAACAAATGGATTAAGGACATTTTAAAATGCACAGGTAATATCATGGCTTGACTTTCCCCTACTTTGTTGCTGTTTTTCTAGACAGGGTTTCTCTGTGTAAGAGCCCTGGTTGTCCTGTAACTCACTATGTAGACCATGCTGGCTTCAAACTCAGAGATTTACCTGCTTTTGCCTCCCGAGTGATGGAATTAAAGGCATGCACCACCACAGCCTGGCCTCCTCTACTTTTTTAAAGTACTTACTTTGGAAATGTCTTTTGTTGAAGGTGTCTCTTTTGATTCACCAACTGCTTGTTCCATTATGGCTCAAACTATAGTCTTGTTTGCAAAATCAACTCTTCTTCCTAAAGACATAATTAGAGAAAGACATTAATAGAAAGTGGAGCAAAGCATCTCCAGCTATTATCACGGAGTGTTCATAAATAGCTGAGCCAGAGCTATACCCACTGGCCAAAGTACCCTGTGCTCGAGTCTGCTCTCTCGGGGTATGGTAGGCCCTGAAATTTACAGAGCACTGGATTAAAGGCAGGACAGGAAAGCAGATAAATATGACTCCTTCACTACTCAAACCAAAAATCTTTGGGTTGTGGTTGGGGAATGGTGGTGACCAAGCATTTCACAATGGGAGACAGGAGTAACCAAATACAATGATGCTACCAAACAGAAAAGTGTGGCTCAGGTGAAGGCCTCATCATATACTCCCCTCTTCTTTCACCCACAACATCAACTTGCAAACACAAGGTATGTACTGATGCAATATGTGTAAATGGCAAAATGTATCAGAAATAAGAGTCTATCGATGAAAGAAGATGCAGAGAATGCCAATGGGGAAAGAAATGTCAGGCAGTCAGTCAGCACTGACTGGGTCTTGTGATGGTTCCAATCCAATTTCTACACTTTCAAATGGTGGCTGCCATCATACATCCCCAGAGGACTTGAATTTAAGACTGTACTGATTTTGTGGTCATATCAAAGACCCAAATATCCTTGAAATGGATATTACAACCCTCAATGTTTGATGGGTCATTTATAGAGAGGTTTTACAAACTCATAATGGAAGTTATTAGTTGTCATTATTAATTTTGTCAAACTGACAGGATTGTTCTAGAACCATCTCTAGGAAGACTTCTAGGCCTGTCTGTGAGGACATTTCCAGGGAAGTTGAGCTGAGGTGCGAAGACCTACACTGAATGTGGGTGGCACTATCCATGGACTGGGATCCTGGACTAAATAAAAACGTGAAAGCAATGGAGATGTGGCTCAGTGGTCAAGAGTACCAGCTGCTCTTGCGGAAGAACTATGCTTGGTTCCTAGCACCCACATGGTGGCTTACACTAGTGCCTTGGGCTCTGACACCCTATTCTGTCCTCTGTTAGCACTAAGTATACATGTGGTGCACACACACACACACTGCAGGCACTATGCTTATACACATAAAATAAAATTCAAAAATCTTAATTCTTTTTAATTTAAAAAAGTAAGAAAGTGAGTTGAGCATCAGCAATCTGTTCCTCTCTGCTTCCTGACTGCAGATGCAATGAGACCTGCCACCTTACATTCCTGACATCATGACTGCCTCACCATGATGGACTGTATTCTCATACCATACTAAACCTTCTGCCTTCCATAGGTTGCTTTTCCCCAGGTATTTTCTCACAGCAGCAACAACAACAACAAAAAAACCCCTAATGCATCAGTTCAGTATATTTCAGAACTTGCCTTCCCCGGGTCTCTGTGCATACATCTAATGACTATGGATGGCTAACCTGTAGCTCTGTGCTTACGCCATCCCTCTTTTTATTGCACACTTATAGGGACCTGACATCTATGTACCTCAAACAGACGTGGCTGTGACTGGACTCATATGGCTCTACAAGGGATGTAGGAGGGTCATCTGTCTATGTGTTACTTTCATTGGTTAATAAAGAAA
>LOEQ01012310.1:0-14942 GCA_001685075.1 Bramus lutescens
CCTTGCCCTATTCTGCTAAGCCACTGGCTGAAACAGATTTATTCATTAACCAATAAAAGCAACACATAGACAGTGGGACTTCCCACACCAATTTGCCATCCTGAACACACCCGATCTCATCAGGACAGCTGTTTTTGATGGACATCTCTGCTGTGAGAAGCAGGTAGACTCCAAAAATGACTCATTGTTCTGTCCACACACCTTTGGAATCAAGGCTTTATGCTGTGGAGTTGTATGACTCTTGTCTTTAGTTCATCAACACCTTTATTGTTGAGTATAGCCGACATGATACTATAGTTAATGTAAGTCTTAATGTGTGTCCGACACTGGCTATCTTTTCCACGTGACAACTTCTGCTTCCATGTGTCCCTGACAGTGTCATTTCTTTTTCTTATTATGTACTCTGTCATAGCCTGGGTTCAGTAGTAGCAGTCTTCTCTGTGTGACATGCTGCACCCTCACATGTGGCCCCATAGGGCAATCTTCTCCATGTTTTGTATAGAAACTACTTCATGCTTCTGATACAACCTCTTTGGAAAACTTGTGGTTTTTCTCCTAGCAAATGCAATGTGCTTTTAAATGTTGTAAACTGAAAATGTTATGTTGATAAATTTCAGTGTTCTAACTAACACAGACCAAAGTGTCTGTCAAACTAGTCAAATATTTATTATTTCATGTGGTTATAAGATGGTTTGTGTCCACCTTAATGCAAGCATTCAGAGGAGACTTATTCAGAAAACATTTGTGACTGTTATATACTTCACATTCCTTAGTCTTCACACCTGTGCCATGTGTGAGTTTGACCATGAACGTGTTATAATCTAGCACAGGCCAGTGGATGACTTACTGAAAGATAAAACATCATATGAGGACAAATAATTGAAAAATGCACACAATGATTACACATGTATATATAGGCATCTGTGCACGATCAATATGTTTCCTGTTTGTCCACTCTGAGCGTAAAGCCTGATGTCCAACTTACAGGTGACAGTGCATGATAGCAGGTGTGCTTGCATGCTACACTGCTCCCACTTTGAGAGAAACAGAGGCCTTGTCCAGAGGTGAGCTGGAGTGGGTGGGAGGAGAAAACAACAGCAGGCAGAGAGGCCTGTGTGAGAATGTGCAGGCATGGAGGTTGAGTAGATATGTTGACAGATGGCTTGGATGTTTGCTAACTGTCTAGTTATTTTATTAATACTAATTCTGTTTGAAAATATACATGCCTAAGGCTAAAAATGTTTGATTGCTGGGTAAAAATTTTGGCATACCCTCGTGATTCTTTGAAGTCACTTTTATTATTCAGTGAAAATTATTTCTCTGCTCTAGAAAAATGGCATTGGTGCCTTGAATGCTTTTTTCCTGATGAAATAAGAAATGCACACATAGTGATGGAAACTGAGCCTCCCTCTTCCACACTACAACCATTCCACCCCTTAGTTTGTCAATTGTTTCTCTGTGTAGTATATCAAATGCTTTCTCTGTAATTATGTACAGATGAAAATATAAATAAATTTAATAACACAAATGCAAGCTCTTATACACCTGGGCATCTTTGCATATTTTTGGAGTATTTTCCAAGTACCTTTAGAAATTTTCCTCATTCTTTTTTCCTGACTGAATGGAATTTTATTGTATGGATGAACCAGTCCCTTAACTAGTAGCTCGCACATAATAGGTAATAATTGACTTAATAAGCTAAATATTTCCCTCACTGATAGGCAGAGGCATCTGACTGAAAGTAAAGGACAGATGCAAGGGAAAATGAAGCTAATAATAAGCATAATTAAATGAGGTTTTAGAAACCCTTATGATTTGACATTTGTTCTGTTTACCAAAATTCTTTAGTCTTGGTCTCAGAAATAATGAAATACAACCTATAGGAACATACACATAGATTCACACACATGCACACATAGGTATGGATATATGAACCACATCTTTCTCACACACACACTGATACAGAGACACCTACAGACATATACACACAGACACACAGACAGACACATGCACATATACACACACCAGGAGAGCTCCTAGATGGTTCAAGCTGACGGGATAAATTTTCTACCAGATCATTTCTGTAAATCTAGCATATTGAATCATATATTTGGAAATTTCACATTAGTCTTTGGAGTAAACTGTTCTCTTTTCTCTTGGCTCTCTCTTCATGTGAATAATGAAGCGAGCCTACAGGCAGGGGAGAGATGCCCATCCTGGCCACCATCAGTACCTGAGGCAGGTGGGAGAGCTAGCCTCAAGGTCATAAGGTCTGGAGAGCTGCCCCTGCACACCATGAGCTACAACACTAGGGAGAGCAGGCCCTGCACCTTGCCTGTGCAGCACAGTTCACCTGTTGGTGAAGTCCTGTAGTTATGAGCATGGGAGAGCTGTCCCCATTGCTCAGCTGTCATGTGATGGCATGGGAAGGGGAGAGAGATGTTCTACCCGCCCCCATGCATCAATGCCAGAGGCCCTGAGGTCATAAGAGCTTGTCCAGCCCCTCATCAGCTGCAGCACTTAGGAGAGTAGCCCCTGCATCATGCCTGGGCAACACAGTAGAGCTGGTCCTGTGAGTGTGGGAGATTCAACCCTGAGAACGTAAAAGCAAGAGAACTGGCCCCATCCCTTGCTTATTGCTGCAAAGGGTGAACTCAGCAGGACAATGCAGAAGAAGTCACCCTAGTGGTGAGTAGAAGGGAGAGCTGGTGGACTGACCAACCCTGCAACTAACTACCCAGGCCCAGAACCAATTATGGGTTGGCCCACCCAGTCTGTGATCTGGTGCAGCATGTGAAGGGACGGGCCCAGCATCAATAGTGTGTCAGAAACCAGAGGCCTCAAACCAGACTGATGACTCTCTGAAATGAACATGTGAACAGAGGTTTCTCTGTCCATCCCACCCCACAGTCACTTCTAAATAATCACTCAGAAGCTTAATATTAATTACAAAATGCTTGGCTGTACAGCTCAGGCTTAATACTAACTGGCTTTTACTTCTAAATTAACCAGTTTTTATTAGTATGTTTTGCCATGTGTCTGGTAGCTTTGACTTTCCCTGTGCTCTAATACATCATGCTCCTCCAGCAGCTGGCTGGCATCTCTGTAGACTCCACTCGGCTTTCTCCCTGTATTCAGTTTGGCTTTCCAGCCTAGCTATATTCTGTCTTGCTATAGGTCAAAGCAGCTTTTATTATCAACCAATGAGAGCAACATATATTGACAGCATACAGGAGGCTTATCCCGCAGCAGAACACTTTCAAGTAAGATAAAAGGATTTATTGTGTGGCTCACTGTGTCACACGGCAGCTTCCATGATGAGACTGATTTTTTCCCTTCTCTTTGTTTTTTTCTCTTACATTTTATTTTAATTTATTTTGAGGGGTGAGGTTGCAAGGGCAAAGGGTGGATACAAAGGGACATGGAAGTGATTGGGATGGAGATGCATGATGTGAAAGACATAAAGAATAAATAAAAAGGAGAAAAAATCATTTAAAAAAATAAAAGAAGCAGCATGCCTGAAAATGGCCATTGCGGTTCGGTTGTGGTTAAGTGGACTCCTTGTTGCTCTCCTTCCCATGTGCAGGAGGTTGCTCAGATCTTTGATGCACTAACTTCTATCACATTCATTTCCCTTTTATCCTTAGTACATTTTCACTAGGATAAGGTGTAAATCATCTGAACTAGCAAACGCAGCTCCAATAAGTGTTATTTCCTAGGTGTCCTGTTGGTGTAAAAGAAGTTGCAGGAGCTCCAAGCTTTTCTCCATCACAGTTGGTGATCCTGTGTTTGAAATTCACACTCTGGTCTTATAAAAAAAAAAACATTTTAATAGTGGTACCGTGTGATCTTCCTAAGGCAGCCGTGTACAGTGCAGTACTTTAGACTCTCAGAAGACAGAGCACAGGCCCCATCTCATGATCCTGAACAAGGAGCACAGAGAAAAATGTCTCCCCTCCGAGCTCTGATGTGAAACTCCAGGGCTCCCCTAAGCAAGAGGCAGCTGCTGATGAGTGGAGGAGGGGCCCTTCATGTAAGCAGGTTCCTGTGGCTCTCATGGAGCTATTGGGCAAAATGTCCTGAAGTGAATCAAGGTAGGGCTTAGATGATGCCAGCCATGATACCTGTGGGCAACAAGCAAGAACCCCAGGTTGCTCTAGCTGGAGTCGCTGTTAATATACAGGAGATCGGGACATGCTGGTCCACTCAGCAGGATCTCCTACTCATCTTTGCTCTGAGTTAGTTCAGCCCCTTTTACCCTCCTGCTCACCTGCTTGCGCTTCCCTCTCCGTCTGTTCTTAGCCCCTTCCTTCTTTCTTTTTCTGTCTTTTTCTGCTTCAGGTGCTCAGGTATCTAAGCCAGCCATGCTAGCCAAGATGGTAGAAACCTTCACATCTGTCACTTAAAACTCACTCATGTGTCCACTGTTAACAAAGCAGATCTACTTAGCAGCGGGACACTGCATAACACGGATGCTTTAAAATGTTGGCACTATTACTCCCACTATTAGAACGTGTCTTGGTCTACGTGATGAACTTGGCTGTACTTTGCTGAGACCAAACTTTAGTTCCTAATCTACTGGAGATTTAAAATGCTCCAGTACCTAAACTTGCAAGTATACTGTTGGACAGATAAATATATTGACATGAAATATTTTCAATTATTCATAAGCAAAGAATTGCACTGACATTACACAATAATATATTTAAGTGAATTGTGGATGCTACCAACCTGAAACAGTGGGTCTCGATGCAGGTGAAACCTGAAAATCTCCTGGGAGACTTGCAGGAGCCTTGGGTACTACTTGTCCTCATCTTCCATCCTTCACTCCAAACTACAGTCTGTGGAGTCTAGTGGGTGGGTGAGTGGGAGGGCTGCCACATTCTTCAGGTGTGCTCCACGTGACTCCAACCCGAACTGAAAGGTGCTGTTCCTAAGGCCAGCAGTGGGTCCAGGGTTAGTAGAAACTTAATCCAAAATCCAGAGGGCAGTGATTTCTAAACATCTGGAATGCTGAGGTGCACTTTGACCTAAAACGTGTTTTCTTTATAGTTTCCCTGTGGCATCAGCAGTAACCAATCAGAGTCCCCTGCTTCCCGCATCCTAAGTTGATCCAGCCCATACCATCTCTCTGTGCTTAGCCTTTGATTCCCAAATGTATGCTCTAATCTGATGAAAATGTACCCAAGATAACAGAAACATTTTTATAGAGACACAGAAAGAAAGAGGAATACAAGCTTCCAATTCTGGGGTAGATCCCCTTTCCTAACAGTCTTTCAGGCTGAGTAGCTTTTTCAAAGATTTTTTTAATATATATGTATAACAAGGATTGCTTTCTTAGAAAACATATTCTCTAAACTCTTATCTTGAAGGTTAGTGCCATTTTCCTTGCCTTAGCTTTATAAACCACTCTATTCTTATCTTGAAGATTAACACACCTTTTTCTTTCACTATAAACCTGAGTAATTTCACTTCCCTATTCAACTGTTTCTCTAAGCAAAGCTGTCAGCTATAAAATGGTAAAAATGTTTCAGAAATAGGATGCAGTTCATGCATTTTGTCCACCCAGATTGCTTTGTTATGTCCTCATTCATTTTCCAAACCTACATACAATTTGGTTAACTGTAAGAGAAAGATGCCAAGGAAGATTCATAAAGTCTTCTTTGTAGATTAAAGTTTTCAGAACACAATATAGCCCCCAAAATGTGATACTTAAAGGAAAAAGGCACACATGCACATACACACAGGCACATGCACCCACATACATGTAAGCACACAATAGGCTCATGCACACACACATTTGCACACACATAAAGGCACATACACATATACATAGGCATTCACATATAGATACATGCACACACACACACAGGCCACACAGGCATGCACAGAGGCACATGTGCACATATGCATACACACACAGAAAGGCACATACACACGAGCTTTCAGAAAATTTATTCAAGGCTGACATTTTTCCAGTATGAGTTCAGAATTGAAAATCTCTACAAATTGTATCACATTGCAAATTATGGGGGCAAACTATTAAATTGTAAGCAATTCTGCAGGATTTTGCATTTTAATGGTTCAATTCTATTGGTGCCTCCAGAGCACAGGATTGGTAAATCAAATCTGTCCAAAATATTCTGAAGGATTTTCAGAAAGGGCCTGGAAGATAACATAAGAAGTAATTAAAATAAAAATTATCAAAATAGATTTCCTTCATTTGTGGGATGTCATAAGCTTTGAGAGATAGTATAATAAAGCCATTCACAGATGAACTTTGGGAAACTGACAGGATTCCAAATCTCCATATTACCCATCAGCTCTTTAACCTTGAAAACATATGTAATCACTTTAATTCTTATTTTGTTATCAGACTGATATTATGTATCTTAGATGCATGTGAATATTAAGTAGGTACCCACATAAACTGTTTCATACAATGTCCCAAACAAGTAAATAACAAGACACAACATTGGATGAGCATAGTTAATTAAAGTCACTACTCTATCATTACCAATACCAATCATCTGCATTGTACAACATTGCAACTAAATGTTTTATTTAAAGTAGATACATGGTACAACCAATCTTGCTTTCTTGGCAAACTTTGATACCTTTTTGTTATATTTTGAATTCTTAAAGTTAATTTGTTCTTTGAAAGTTTCATGAATGTATCCAACACAATCTAGCCACATTCATTCTGCTCTCCTTAGCCGTCTCCCATTTGGGCTCACTTCCGTACCTCCTACCACCATCCCTCCTTATCTTCCTGCTACCTGTCCCCATCTCCTTCTTCCCACCAGCCTCGCTTCTTACCAACTCCCCATCCCAGAGTCATAGATTTGTGTTTTTGTTTAATGATATACTGAATTTAACTAGGGATTCACCTGGGGGTGAAACTGCCCACTAGTGCAGGAGTCCCCATTACAGTGGATCTATCACTGAAGACATTGATTCCTCTCATCCAGTAGCCTTGACTGCCATTAGCCCCCTTGAGAGACCCACACTCAAGTATAACTGCATGTTTACTAAGTCAGTCTTGTGTAGGCCTCATACAGGTAACCAGTCTGAAAACAGAAAGTCCTTACCTGTTCCTATAAAACATATTTTCTATGTTTTCTTCTTGCAGTTTCAAAGTATCAGGTCTTTTTTGAGATCTTTCATCCATTTGGAGTTGAGTATGTTCAAGGCTGGACCAAAGGGATCTAATTTTTCTTCTACATGTTGATATCTTATTTTTTCCATTTGAAGATGTCTTTCCTCCAGTATATATTTTTGAAATCTTTGCCAAAAATCGGGTAGCTGAGTTATGTGGATCCTCTATTCTACACCACTGATCTATGTATCTGGTTCTCTGCCAGTACCATACTGTTTTTATTAGTATGGCTCTGTATTATAATTTGAGATCAGGTATGGCAATATCTCTCACAGTAAATTTTGTGATTGTTTGTGCTATTCTTGGTTGTTTTCCTGTTATGTAAATTTTTGCATCATTTTTCTATGAGGAGTAGCACTAGAGTTTTGATTGCTATTGCATTAAATCTGTAGATTGATTTGGTAGGATGTCTATTTTTACCATAGTAAATCTTCTGATCCATGAGCGTGGGAGGGCTTTCAGTCTCTCGGTGTCTTCCTCAATTTTTGCCTTCAGTGTCTTACAGTTTTCATTATAATGGTCTTTCACTTCTTTGTTTAGGTTTCTAGATATTTGTTTGTTTATGTATTTATTTATTTTTGCTATTATTCTGAATAGGATTTTTTTCTCATTTCTTGTTTTGTATGTTTGTCATTGTTATGTGTGAAAGCTACTGATTTTAGATGTTTCTTAAATATTTAAATTTCTTTTAGATTGTATTATTTTTTATGAATGGTATTTTGTTAGCATGTATGTATGTGCACTACATGTATGCCAAATGTCCACAAAGGTTAGAACTAGAGATACAGATGGTTGTGAATCATCATTCAGATGATGTAGGGTCCTCTGCAAGAGTAGAAAGTGCTCTTAAACACTGAGACATCTCTCTGGCTCCAGGATGACTATTGATTTTGTGAGTTAATTTTGTATCCTGTCATTTTGCAGAAAGTATTAATCAGCTCTAAGAAATACTTTATTATTCTTTATTATTGTGAAGGATTGAGGACATCTTATATATAAAACCCTATCACCTGCAAAGAGAGTCCTTTCATTTCTTCCCCCTTCTATTCCCTTCTCTCCTACCACTCTAGCTAAGGTCGCTACCACTGTGGTGAATAGGATTAGAGAGAGTGGGTATGCTTGTCTTGTTGACCTCTGAGGGAATATTTTATTTCTATTTTATTGACTTTTTTCTGTGATCTTAATTGTTTTATCTCCATCTATTGTTTGAGGGTTTTGGTTTGTCTTTTTCTTTCAGGGATTTATAAGGTATACCATTAAATTGTGGATTTGAATTTTCTCTTGTTTTTGTTCACTTTATGCAAGTACTTAGAGCTATAAACATAGGACTGCCTTTGTTGTAGCCATAGATTTTTGGTTTGTTGTGTTTTCACTTCATTCAATTTTAGGAATTTTTAATTTTTAATTCTTCAAAGGCTCATTCATCATTCAATAGTATGCTTTTAATGTTTATGACTGCATATTTTCTGTCATGTCTCTTGCTGTTGATGTCTGGCCACTGTGGTCAGAGAAAATACAGTGAGTTGTTTCAATTTCCCTAAGTTTTTCATACTTGTTGTGTGTTTCAGTGTGTGATCTGTGTCTCAGTATGTGAGCATTCCATGGATTTGTGAGACTGTACAAACTCTTGATATTTGCCTGATGATCTTTATTCTATCACTTTCACACTCTTTACTCTCTGCTCCAGAATTAAGTTACGGGCAGCAGAAAACCCTGTAGCTATTTAAAGCAAAGGAGAGTTTGACAGGCAATGTCAAGTGTTCACAAAATTGTTGGTAGGACAAGAAGAGTGGACTTTCAGCTTGGCTTTCAGGAGTGACCCCTGAGATCACACCAGACCACTGGCCAGGAAGGGGACATCTCCCTTTGCCAGACTCAAGGTGAGGAATTTAATGCTATAATCCTAACTTCTACCTTTTGAATTATATCCTGGGGGTTGCAGTTTAGAGATCAAGAACCTGTTACCAGAGCTTGTCTCCAAGAGTGCACTGTGTCTTAGAGGCACATATTCCTGTCAGCTTCCACCCCTGAATAGATATGAACTCAGTTTTGAATCCCAGTCTCATACCAGCATAGTTTGTCTTTGCTAATCATCATCATCATCACTATTGTTTGCTTATAACCTGGTCCTAGATGAGAAGGGAGGGGAAAGGGGAAGGGTGGCGCCATTCTGGTTTATGTCGTCTGCACTCCAGTTAGATGTTGGCTGCCTCAGCTCAGATGGGTTTGGGTGAACTAGGAGTATTCCTCATATGTTGTACTGGAGCTCTTTGTGTACATATGGTAAACTAACTGCAGGGACATGCCTCTGCTCCTCTTCAAAACCTTTCTTTCTAATTGACAATAAAGCATCAAAGAAGACAACGTACAAGAAAAATGGAGCACAGGAAATGACAGAAGGAAAGAGGTATCAACAGAAATTATAAAGCCTAAATGACATGGGGATGGTGTTGATGACTGACTCGCCAGAATAAGGAAAAGAGCGTTGAGTGTTGGAGGCATTAAAAAAAAAAAAGGAACAATTGGTTCCGAGAAAGTTAGGACTTCAGCTGCCTACCTCAGCAGGAACAACTGTTTTCAAGTCAGTCTTCTCCACCCTCACCTCTTCTTCCTTCCCTCCCTTCCACCCTCTCTCCCTTCCTCCATTCTTCTCTCTGTCCCTCACTCCTTCTTTTTCCTTGGTCATGTCTACCTCCTCACATACTCAACAACAGGAGGAATGAGAAATCATGGGCCTACAGAACTGACCTGTGCATATATGCATACATACACACATATACCCACACATACACACACACACACGCACATACACACGCACACAGACACAACACACATACACACACAGAGGGGTGGTATATTTCACCTCAGTTGGCAGTTAGTTGTAAAGTTTGTTTAATATAAGGTACTTCATTGCCAAAACTTTGAAGTCAGATCAAAAGGAAATTGTGACACAGGCTGTCCCTGCCATCTTTCATTTGAGCTTAGCACATGAAAACGGCAAATGAGGTAGGGAATTCTGTTAAATATTTAGTATCTGTCATTGAAATACAAAATGAGATTGTTAAAAAAAATCAGTAGCTTCTCATAGATCGGTTTGATATAATTAAATAATAAATGAATTTACATTCTAATTATGGAAGTCTAATCACCTTGACTTCTTGGAAGTCCTCTGTGACTTAGTATTGGATATGCCTTCGATACTGAATACCATGGACAGTCCTGGATCAATGGGGCTGTGGGTGGCATTCAACATTACTACATTGTTTCCTTAGGTTTTAAGTCAGACAATGATTTGAATCTGAACTATTCACTATTTCACTTCTCAGTGGATTTTTTCCAGAGTGCAGGGGTAGGTATTTTTTCCAGAGTGCAGGGGTTGCTTCAGAGCTCACTTGATAAGACAAACTGGTCATCCAACTTCCTGACTGAAGGGGAATATTTTGCTGAAGCATCTGGTTGCTAGGAAGGAGCATGGAGAATTGCAGTGTGGATCAGGATTGATAGCTTGTCAGGTCTTTAATGTAAGTTCAATAGAGTAATTAGGGGGAGGAAGGACATTATTGCCCAAGTGCTATAATTTTCCCATGACTTGATCTTTTTCTTTTATTCATTATGTGAAAAAAAAGCTTATTCCAACACAGTCTGGAGAAAAATGTCATTAAGTCATTAAGAAAACAATTTCTCCAGCAGGCTTGTTCACAGCACATTCACAAAGCCTTTAAACTGGTTCTCCAAGGCTTGATGTCAGCAGCATAATGAAGCCTGGTGCTGGGAGAGTCACAGGTCTGACTCATTCATACTTAGGTTGACACTAATTTGCTTTAAAGAGCAAAACTCATTTGATGGCTGCATTGGTGAAAAGTTACTGAATCCCTAAAGGAACTCACAACCCTTAAAATGCAATCAGTGCCTACCAAAATCTTATTTTTCTCAAAACTAACCTCTGGGAATTTAGAGTATAAAATCAAACACATCTTTCATCTTCAAAAAGAGAGCAATCCCTATCACGATTCTCCATCACCAGAGCTTACCGTGTATGCCAGGAAAGCTGTGTCAGGACTGGAATCACTTGCAGATAACATGGCTTCCCACTTGTGGCTCAAGTGATGGCTTTTCTGGCAGGTGGAACTGGCTCACTTTGAGCTGCTTCGATTCCCTGGGAGTCTCCCCATAAGAGGAGGGAGAGAATACTCATTCACAGACCATAGCCCTCTCAGCCTCAAATCTGGAACTTGACGTTACAATCAAATGCTCGTGAAAAGCTGCCCAGTTCCTTTAGAAAGGGGCGAGAATTGGGGAGGCTGGACCCCAGATTGCTTCTGCCAGCTTCATCGGTTGCACAGTCCAGGCTAAGGCAGACTTTCGATCTCTGTGGAGTCTCTCAAGTATAAGCGCCACGTAGCAATGGGCTTTGTCTGGTTCACTGTGGTTCTGTTGTATCTCAGTCAGGCCCAGGGATGGTCGGTAAATACTGGAATGAATGAACAATGCTGCTTGTGCCTATACATACATAGCTTAGTTGACTTAATACAAGCTTAAATCAGGGTAAACACATTGAGTTTTCACCACAGAAAAGCAACATAATAAGGAAATAGACTATAGAACCTACAGTGTGAGTTGAAAACTGTTTTGGGTTCCTCACTTTTACTGACTTTATGTCCCGAAGCAGTCAATTTGATTTCCGAGATCTTATTTTCTACACCTGTATAACACTCCCCATAACATTTCCAGCTGCCTTTCCAAAGTAGCCTACAATTTAGTTTGTTTGACTCTTTTGGCTTGAGACTTTTTTTTATCCTTGGGGATCCTATAACTTGCTTACTGGAGGAAGGTTATGGTTGTGCTGCTAATAACCCTGACTCAGGACATCGACCATGAAATAACAATACTTTTCTATCTGAGAAATGGCAGGAGGTTGCCCTCTATACTTCTCTCTCCCTCTTGCCCAGAGCTGGGTCATGGGAACCTCATTCAAGAAGCTGCTTTTATTTGTCAGAAGGGAAAAAATAATCTTCATTTCCCTGAAGACTTAGGGAAGAATTGGAACACCCTGGCCTCTACAAGCCCTCGCAGCTTGTGACTTTCAGCTCATAATCTCCTGTCCTCCAGTCTTCCTTCATCTTTCTCCATCTCTCTCCACCCCTAGAAGAATGTACATGGATTGTCCTATTTCTTTTGATCTCTGTTTCTAAACTATTCCCAACCTATTACTCTTAAATATATGTGTGTGCTCTTCCATGCTGATCTTCGTGTTGTTAGGAGGCATCAGCTGTGAATCTAAGAGTCAAGGAAAATGTTATCAGTAGTTTTAGAGGGAAAAATATGACATTTATGTAGCAGGCATTGTCTACTAGACATTGTCTAAATCTTATGTATGTATATATCTTCATAGTGTCCTTTGGACCCAAGAAAACCCAGAAAACAACTGAATTTAATAAAGAACTATATGCACATACCATGTTAGGCCATAGTTTTTTATTGCTAAACCAGAGATTGAGCAGATTTCCATGGTGAGGTAATTGGTGGCAGGAAGCAGGATATATCCAAAGGCAAGGCTTTAGGAAGTCATAGCAGATAGTGTAGGAGGCCTAGTGGAAGGACTGTCTGGTGGGAGCTGAACATCCAGTGCTGGCACACTCACTTAGAGCAAGGCCAAGTCTCTTTACTGGGGAACCCAGAATGAGCTTTAACTGCTAAGGTTGGACCTGGACAGCACAGCCCTCATTCTGTGAGGCAGTATCTAGGTAAAGGATAGGCTCAGAGTCCACAGGTTGGAGACTATTGCAGCAGTAATGGTGACTAGTGATTAGACTAAATAACTATCATGGGTAGCAAATAGGCTGGCTCTGGAAAATGGATTAGTTGCATGTTTCTTCATTAGCCATCACCCAATTGAGTAAGAAACATCTCTACCCAAGGTTGAGAGCAACACAAATTCAAGAATACAAACTTAGATAGTTAGGAGGAAATTTAACAATATCATCAACACCAAATGATCCCCCCAATCAGGTTTTTGATTTCCCTAGCTATGGGTTTCAACTGGGTTTGCAGTGCCAGGCACAAAGTCAATCAAGAGAACAGTTGGTTACTCCCATAGCCAATTTTGCCACTATTGCACCAGTGGTCACACTTTGCCTGATTGATTTTGTATCTTGTAGGGTCTAGCTCTGGATAAGACTTTTTCACTAAATAGTGACATTTTTGTTGTTGTTACAATGAATTGCCATGCCTTATCTTCCAGTGAAGAATGAAATGAAGAGGAAGTGTGTGAACATAAGGAATCTTATAAATGACTATTTACAGGTAGCAGGAGCTGTATCATAGCCTAGTTTGTGGGCATGTGGTTCTATTTCCATCGTGGTTCACAGCCCGAACAACCTCACAGAGGCCTTTTATAGGTCCACATCACAAAATGAACTCAAACACCTACTCATAAAGTTTTGGTGATCCTGATAATGCTTGTTGATTTTCTCAGTGACAGACCTACAGTGAGCTGTAATGTAGGTTCAGCCCTATCTGTGGAGCCCTGCATATTTGGGGAAGGAGGAAGCCATGCACAGGTTTGCTGATCATGAGGGCTGCATTTCCTTGTACGCTATCTTAGATGCCACTTTTTTCTTATATTGTTTGCTGATGTAGGAGGGTCATCTGTCTATGTGTTACTTTTATTGGTTAATACAACTTCTTTGAGCAAGGAAGTTTATTTTACTTCTACCTGGATGCTCAGAACTTGCAATTCTCTACAATTACTTCTGATCCTGAGGTAATAAACATATATGTTCACACACACACACACACACACACACACACACACACCCACCAAGGTCTATGGCTCATCCTAAGATCCATTCTTTCTTCACAGTTAATCCTTTCACTTTTATTCAGGTTGTACCATGGTTGTTTATACAGCAGCAAGGTGCCTAGCACAGTGGGTATACATGGCAGTTGGAGGAGGCTGCTTGTTCATTCCTAACTACCCAGAACTGAAATAATCACACAAAACCATATTATTTGTGATACTGTTTGGCTAATAGCTTAAGCATATTTCTGACTTGCTCTTATATCCTATACTAACCCATCTTTATTAATCTGTGCATCACCAAAAGGTTGTGGCCTACTGACAAAGTTTTGGTAGGTTCCAGCAGAGATGTCTGTCCCCAGTGGCTTCCCACTGACTCTGCCTTCTTTCTCACAGCATTCAGTTTAGTTTTCCTGCCTAGCTCTATTCTGCCACACCACATGGCAATCACTAAGGGTCTACATTGGTTCTCAACCTTCCTAATGCTGCAACCTTGCAGGTGTCATGACCCACACATTGAGAACCACCAACTTAAAAAGTATTGTGAAGATGTTTACGCATTTATTGTGATCATCTTCAAATCTGAAAGGCACATACTTTTTAATCTTAAAATTTTTCATTGTGTGTATTATTGTATGCAGTACTATGGGAGATTAGAATATTTTTTACAAGTGTACGTTGTTCACAGAGAATACTCTCCCCTTACCTCAAACCTCCTGTCTCACCATTCTCCCCCAGGAGTCTCCTTTGTGTCCCTAGACTAGTAGTTCTCAACCTGTGAGTCCTCTATCTCCAAAATTATTTACATGATGATTCATAACAGTAGCAATATCACAGTTATGAAATAGCAATGAAAATCATTTTATGGTTGGGGGTCACCACAACATGAACTGTGTTCAGGAGTCCTAGTGTTAGGAAGGTTGAGAACCACTATACAGTTTCACTTCTATCATGTCATATAAACACGTGTGATTTTAATATATA
>LOEQ01012311.1:4214-26320 GCA_001685075.1 Bramus lutescens
TACTCACACACTGATCGGTAGCCAGCTATGGGGCAGGGAAAGATTGTTAATAATGACTTAGCCCCCCTCCTTAAATCTCTTCGTGCCAAGTGGCTCACACCCCTCCAGCTGGCCAATCTGAGTGTGTTCTCATGGCCATCACAGAGGAGGCAGAGGGAAAGTGGAAACACGCTGGCATTCCCATTTTCAAGTTTCCCGTCTCCTTATATCCTTATCCTCTCATTGTCCCACACCAATTCACATGGCTAAGCCTGATTTCAGAGTTAGAGGAGACTACAAAGTCACAGTGCCAAGTATAGGAAGATACAATAAGGACAGTCCTTGGGACTTTAATGCCATCACCCTACAATGATGCCACCACCCAGCAATAATAATGCCAACACCTTACAATGACCCCTACCCCAGCAGCACTCCTCATTCCTTTGTCGGTGCTCTCTCTGGTCTCAGCTCTATGTTGTGGAATAAGACTTTTTGCACACTGTGAAGAAGTGTCACTTGAATTGGTTTAATAGGAAACTAAACAGCCAATAGCTAGGCAGGACTTAGGGGGCAAAGAGGACACTGGGAAGAAGAAGGCAGACTTGCTGTCCAGATACAGAGGAAGCAAGATGGGCAGTACAAAGGTAATGAAGTCATGAGACAGAAAGTAAATTAATAGAAATGGATTGATTTAAGTCATAACAGCTAGTTAGAAACAAGCCTAAGCTATCAGCAGAGCTTTCATAATTAATAAGAAATCTGTGTTGTTCCTGGGGAGCTGATACCCCTGATGAAAAGGGCTGATGACTGTTCTATTCTTACACTTCTCTCATTGTGTTATAATTACTAACCCTTCTCACCTTCTTAGAAGCTGAGGATGCTCATGACAATGTGTATTCATTCATAAACATCTAGTGACTATAAGTTATAGTAGGATGCTCTTAACGATGTATATGCATTCTTAAACATCTAGTGACTATATTAGGATGCTCATATTACTGATAATCCCTGCCATGCATAGCATAACATTTGACTCATATGTACTCCATAAACATGTACTGAATGAACACATACACAAAGCTCATGTCCCAAACATGTTCATTCCCCTCTAAAGGAAAAGCCTTCTGAGGACAGATATCTTTCAGGATCCCAGTTGAAGAGGCCCTTCTGGTTGAGTGATGCTGACCCTTGGTGCTCTACAATAAAAATTTCAACTGCTAAAATTCTGTTCATCTGGATTTCCGCTTTTTCCCTGACTCCCAAAAGCCCATGTTCTTTCCATCTCTTTGCTCCTCTCAGAGGATGCAGAACATCAATGATAGCTGATTTCTCTTAAACTCCTCTTATAGTAAGAGCTCCCAGGAGTTGAGATTTGAGTTTCCACTCTGCAGTAAAGAATAATAAATCCCTAGCATGTTTGTGTACAGAGTGAGAAAAACTGAGAAGAACAAGTAACTACTACCCACTGGTCTCCCCAGCACTACAGTTAGAGAATTGAGAGGAATTCTTAGAAAATTTTGTGTGCAGTCATGATTCTTGTAGGTATTAATTCTGTCAATGTGGTGGTGAATGTTTAGCCTCATTATTTTGCAGGTGCCTACAATCCTAAAGGGGAACTTGTATTTCTAGGTAGAATCCAATTTTAGGCTTCTTGATTTTTCCAGGCAGTAGGTAATGTGTTTGAAGGGGCATAATAGCATGGCTACTAAGTCAGAGAGCCAGCCCTACCCTAGTTCAGCCCTTGCCCTGATGAAGGCTTAAGTCATCATCAGCAAGGGAAGGTCATTATAGCTGCTGAAGTAGAATATCAGCATGGAGTGAGTAAATTAAATCAATTGTTCTATTTATACTTATCATTCCTATTATTGTGTAATCCCATATAAACCTGTAAACTGTGAATATGTTATGATTGATAGGGAAATAATTGTACTTGTATTGAATAATATATTTACTTTCATGAGAAAATAAAGGCACTGCTTTCTTTTTAAGAGAAACTTGCACACCTATACCATAGCCCTTGTGTGAAGGTTATAGGGACAACTTGTGGGAGTTGGTTTCCTTCTTCTATTATAAGGAGTCCAGGAATTGAACTCAGGTCATCAGGCTTGGTAGCATGTGTCCCTATCCACTGAGCCATCTGGCCAGCCCCCCCCAAATCACTATTCCTGGAGCTATTTTAAAGGCTTTAATTATGGAATTATAAATGGCATGGGAAAGTTCTTCATTCAGTCAACAAGTATGTATTCAGCACCTGCCTTGCACTAGGCTGCCATGTGAGGTAGTGGTGGACAAAAGAGACAATGTCTATGCTGCCTGGGACATTATGGTGAAAAAGCTATAAATAATAAGTCAGCATCACTTTTAATACTCATCTTCCCAGTTTATTAGCTTCAAGAATTTTCTAAAATAATTTAATATTTGAATTTGTCAAATTGAACACATTAAATATGTGTCGATTTTGTACATCAAAAATAACTCACTAAAATGTCATTTTTTTAAAGTGACTGGCTTTCCTCATCCATAACATAATATAGTGGCACTTTGGAATAGAGGGAGGGGAGATTTTGACTTCATGGTTTTTAAAGAAATATGTATGTATATATTTAGGCAGGGTCTCATGTAGCCCAGGCTGGCCTCAAACTCTCTAAGTATCCAAAGATGTTATGAAACATCTGACCCTATTTCCTTCATCTCCAGTTTGCTGACTTCAGGAGCAAACCACTGCACCCAGTTCATGCCGTGTTGGGAATGTGAGGCTTCATGAACCCGACTTCAGCCCTTCACTGACTCAGCTCTCCCCAGCCCTCTTAACGTCAAAATTCTCCTTTCTTATAACATAGTGCATGAGTTAGCATCTGCACAACTTTCCTGGCCGCCACTCCCTCCCTGAACTACAGTGCGCTTCAAGGGTGGTGAGAGGTTTGCTGGCGTTCACCAATCAAAAAGAAAAATTGAAAAACTATTGGTAGCAATGGTTTAGGCTATGGCAAAATTCTTTGATATAATTCCTCAGTTGGTTCCCAAAAGAGCAAAATGATGTTAGTAGAAAAAAAAATAAAACCCAAGAAAGTATAGAAATCAGTAAATAGGACTGTATCCATGATAGTTTCTGCATTTTAGCAAATGTTACCCAAGATGTTAATGTTAGGAAGTCCATTGAAGACTGTGTGGTAACTCAGCATCCAGTGCCTTGGAACATGCTGGGGCCAAGAGTCTTTAGCATCTGGACATCTCCAAACTTCACCTCTCTTTGACTAGCTTGTAATTGCTCTAAGGAGACAGAGTTAATAATCTCATTCTGCAAAACACATAATTTGTATAGTAAGTCTGTTACAAAATTGGTCATCACAATTCTTATCTAGGTATTTTAGAAGTTGAAGAATGGATGTCAGAGCAGCTCACTTGCCTGGAACTTTGAATGGAGTTTTCTTATGTAAGACAGAAAAACCCTTCGCTGGTCTTTCCTCACCTGCAGATTTTAACCTCATGAAGGCTCCAGTGTCTCAGAGACTGGCTTTTTCTTCTCTAGGTGCAGACACAAGTACGCCTTGCAAAAAAAAACTTTGACAAATTGAAGATGGATGTATGTCAGAAGGTGGATCTGCTTGGAGCAAGCAGATGCAATCTCTTATCGCACATGCTAGCAACATACCAGGTAACAAAGTAATATCTGTGTTAATGAACAAAGTAATATCTGTGTTAATGAACAAAGTAATATCTGTGTTAATGAACAAATTAATATCTGTGTTAATGAACAAAGTAATATCTGTGTTAATGAACAAAGTACTGCCAGAGGCTTAGATAATGGGAAAATCTGTGTTTGGATGGAAAGAATGACCTGGGCATCACGGATTCTGAAGGCATCCTCTTCTCTGCCCTTCAAGGCCCTGCAATTTAATCAACACTATAGTCCCTATGTGCTGTACACACAGTGGAATTTTCCATTTCCCTGCACTTACTTTGTGGGTCCTTTCTGCCTGGAATACCTTTCTTCTTCCCCTGTGCCTTTTCCAGCTCTTGCTCTGGACCACTTTAGCACAACGCTCCATGCTGTGATTATTCAGCACCCTTGGTTTGTCTCTCTTGACACCAAGGTCCTTCAGTGCAGCCCTGTGTCTATCCTCAGTGCTCATGACTCCAAACGAGTGTGAAACACCAGATACTCAGATGGAGAGGTGAGGGTCCAGGTGGTAGGAGCAACCTTAAGCATTGGTGGAAATTTAGTTGGATGATATACCAAGTCTAAGTGAACTATGGGAGAAACAGGTACAAAGATGAGTACAAATCAGATGAGACAACCTGGAAAGTCATAGATAAGACTACTTCTCTGGGGACCAGGGTCAGAAATGGGCATTTGAGATCTTAGTGATCTTACCATCTTTCTTTACAGACTACTCTGCTCCACTTTTGGGAGAAAACTTCTCACACCATGGCAGCCATTCATGAAAGCTTCAAAGGTTATCAACCATATGAATTCACGACATTAAAGGTATGAAAACCAGAGAGACAGCTAGCAAATCTGTGAAAGGGCAGTTTTGTTTGGATTACAAGGCAAACCCAAGGCAGGGACAGCTATGCCTCTGACTGGGCCATTCATTATACATTATAATAATCCATACTAATTTGACATTGTTGAAGCAAGATTGCTCAAGAACAAGTAACTAATTACTTTTTGTTTAGGTTAGTATTATTATCTCATTACCTAGGTTGGAATTTAGGCTTTGTACATGCTAGACTGTACATACTCTACTGTTAGAAGAGGGCAACATGGCATCTCTCTGGCTCTGCTTTTTTCCCCCCAGAATTAAGTTCCCTCTTCCCCACCTACCTAAGTTCTGCCCTATCAACAGAACAGGCCAGGGCAGTTTCTTTATTAACCAATGAAAGCAACACATAGGCAGAAGGACCTCCTACACCACTCTATGACTGAACTACATCCCTACTTTTTAATTATTAAATCTGAATATGCTCATTTGAGAAGATATATTTATTTCCTCTGTTATTTCTGAAAACTATCCCTTTATTCTGAAGTTATATTCAACATAGGATTGGAACTTTCCATAAGACTATAGTAATATTTTCTAATTGAAAGAGCAACATTAAACCCAAGGATTCTTGTCTCAAAGGGGATTTGTGCAGTGTCTAATTCTCAGTGTCGAAACTGATTTGGAATTATCTCGCCCTAATGGTTGCTAGAAATGAATGCACATCAAGATAAGAAAGTGATTTTCATTCCAGGAGGATTTTAAGAATTGATGGGGGAGAACAGTGGGTGCTTTGTTGTTGGGTTGTATATTTGAAAGAAAACTATCAGGCACGAACTTGTAAAAGCAAACCTTGAAATTACTCACTTCTAATTTTTAGTGTGATTTGTAAGAGTCCACTTTGCTAAGAAAACATTAAAAACCTATTGCTTCTTTTTTTTTTGCTTTAAAATGCATCTTTGATTTTAAATGTTTACAAGACACCAACAAATCTACAAAAATACTGAAGTAGAAGCCTTCAAATACCTTATGTGAAAGTGAAGGTCTCAAGAGGGACCCAGGAGTGTCCACTTGCCCTGAGAGGTATCCAAGCTGACCCAGAAAGGACTCCTGGCCATGGAGTTGTTCCTCACAGTCCCTGCCTTGTTCAGTTGCTCAGTTGGTGTTCACGGACATGCCTCCTGGCGAATACCCCCTGAATATGCGTTGTTTCACTCTGTCAACTGTGCACACTTGCCAGGAGAGGCTTCTCATTTCTTATCCATCTTGTCTGTGTGTCATCTGCCAAATGTCCCATGCATAGTCAGCAAGCAGCCTCTGTCACAGCAATGTTACTGTTGGACGCAGCTGTTTTTCTTCTTCGTGATTTACAGATGTGCTCAGCAGTTTAGGAAGTTGTCCTCCTGAACAAGGAGATTGCATTTACAGCTCAAGCTACCCACAATTCTTAGCCTGGCCTGAGCAGACCTCAGACCGCTCTTCCCTGGGACACTTCTGGGCCATCCTGATTGTTCTGTTGTTGTTGCTAATTCATCATTCTTTTTATACTATCAGGGATTGAACCTAGGACCTCATGCAAAAACACTCCACTGCTAACTTGTGTTCCAAGCCCACATGTTTTAATTTTCATCTGGTACCAAATGTTACTGTCTTTTGAAACAAAAATTGGTCAAGAGACAAATGAAATAGCCCCGACCTAAATATAGTTAAAAAGTTTCCAGTGTGTGAGTTTGTTGTATATAAATGACAGTATGAACTCAGGACGCTGAAGTTGGTCCCCAAGCATGAAAGAACACACGTGTATCCTCACTTCCTGGGCTGAGGAAAATAAGACTCCATGATCTTTTACCATGCTGTTCACCCTGCAGACAGGATCGTATTGCTTCTCTCAGAGTATTACTGAGCAGGAATTTGGTGAAAGTTTGACAGTTGTGATTTAGGACATAATTACAAGTATTTTGGGCACACAGCTTTTATATCCCTTGACCCTCCCTTAAATTATAGTTAAATAATAGTGCGTAGCTTATTTATAATATAATCTTGTAG
This sequence comes from Bramus lutescens, assembly GCA_001685075.1. Classification (NCBI taxonomy): domain Eukaryota; kingdom Metazoa; phylum Chordata; class Mammalia; order Rodentia; family Cricetidae; genus Bramus; species Bramus lutescens. The sequence continues at coordinate 10,724 of LOEQ01012311.1, forward strand.
GATAAATACATCTCTTAAAATATAATGATGCTACAGTCAAATTAATAATAAGTATCCAGAAATTCATTAAATAGGCATGGAAAGAATGACATTGATCTAGGCCTTCAGTGGTAACACAAGCTGATAGGTAATTATGTGGACTCCCACTGGACATAATAGAATCCTGTTATATACAGGTCATTATTTTTTATAGATAGACATACTTGTCTATCAAATTGTATGCCATGACATGTAAAAAGGAAATACATTAATTTCCCTATGTGCCCTGATCGAGCATGATGATGCTGTTTGAATATCCAGAATTCTTGCATCAGTAAACATAGTCTGTATTTATAAACTTTTAATTTCATCCAAATGATCTTTCAAAACCTATAGTTTTAGAATGGCATTCTATATTGATAATGGGTATTTTGAAATATAAATAAATGTTTTCACAATTAATTTGTCCTCCAGGTTTACATAAGCAAATAGCCCCTTAAATGCCTTTTGGGATTCTGACAGGAAAGAGACCGTTGTCTTAGGAGAGGCTTGCCAAGCAAGGTCTGGTAATGCAAAGCGGGCCATTTGTTTTCTTTGCTTCAGGGAGTATTCTGAGTGCGTTGGTAATTGTGCCTTTGCAGCTGTAGTTCCTGACTATTAGTTTTATGCTTGATGAAGGATGATAATTAATGTGTTAAACACTTGGTGTGTCCTGTTTGAGAGGGAGATTTTATTACAGCAGAAATATATGGATACAACTCAAGCTCCTAGAACTTCAAATAGACCTTCCCCTAAGAAATATATAATAGTTCTTTTGTGAAATAAATTCACTATAAAAATGAATCTCTACCTCATATATTCAAAATATTCAAGTGATGATTTTGAGCACTTACTGGAAATGCTTTTATGGAATAACTATTACTATTCTTTCCAGGCCTGAAGTGATTATAGTGATACTACCTTGGGGAGGGGTTAGGATCATTTCAATCTCAGGATAAGTTTTTAACATTCAATGTTATAGGAAATTTAGCTTTCATATGTAATCACACAAAATACAAATCTGATCATTGTAATGGCTCCAACTAAAACAGAAACATTCTAACTCCAAGTGGCTGTCTGTAAAAGGTGAGTTTTCCCAAGCTTCTGCTTTCAAACAACAAATACTGATTGATTCATTAAAATGTTACTAAACATGCATATTTTATATGAATTACCATTAACGTAATCATTTTACACTGATTCCAAACCTAGGAATACCTTTCACATTGCAGGAATTATCACGTCCTGGGGCTAGGCATAGAATGTTACTTGCTGGATCTGGAAAACGTTGTCCCTTTTCTGGGGGAGCAATTTGAATTAGAGCTTAAAGCGTTTTTAGAAACTAAATGGAATTCTGTCTCTTTAGGAGAGAAGTGCCTTCTTAAGTTGGCAGCCCTTAGATGTTGTTGTTTGCTTCATCCTTCCAGCTATCACTTAGGCATTTCTCCCTGCATCCAGGGCAGGCAACAGCCACAGAGGAGTCAAGAGGCTTACCCTGGCATCTACAGTTCCTTTTACATCAATCGCCATTCCCTCCCTACCCAGCGTTCTGACAGTGGGTGGAGCTGGATGTTTTTATAGGGATATTAGGGTAAGGGCTAGGCCCTTTACAGCAGAGGTTGAGGTCTGGGCCCTTTACAACACAGTAGTGAACACACACTTCGAAGGTGAGTTGAAGGCCACATGTCCCACTTTGTTTGAATTACAGGGTTATTGAGGTTCGTTTTCATTTGTTTAAGACATAATCATAACCTGCACTGACTTTAAACTCATGTTGCTCCTACTTCAGCCTCCCAAGTGCTCGGTTATAGGTGTGTCTGATTAAAGCACATTTTTTTAAATGTGAGATAGTGTTTCACTATGTAGTCCAAGCTGGCCGGAAGCCCACACTCCTCTCATTGCACACCTGAGTGCCTGGATGCCGTTTTATTTTTGAAGCCATTAAAGTGCTTGTTTTTTTTTTTTTAACAGAAACGGTCAGTTGCGGGGTATAACCCTGTGATACACTTCCTGTCAGTGCTTTAGGAACGAACCCTAGATTTTTCCCCTTTGCTCTTCACGTTTTCAGATAATATGATAAAGCACATAAGAGCACAGCCAGCCAGCCCAACTCTGCCAATGCCCAGCTGTGCCAGTGGTGGTGAAGGCAGTAATGATGAGGTGGTGGTGGAGGAGCTGCTGCTGCGGAGGGGGTTGGCACAGTGAGGTGGTGGAAGAGGCTGCAAAAGTGAAGTCTGTTGGTGTTGCTATGGGTGTTGGCTTATCATGGTAGTGGCGTTGCTGTTACTGAGGCTGGTAGGAGTAGGGGAGGAGGCTGTAGTGAGGGTGACGGCAGATGAGATGGTGGTGGCAGTGGTGGGGGTGGAAGGCATAGCAAAGGCCTTCACCATCACCAGTGGTGATGGTGCAGATGAAGTCAGCCACAGAGAGCATCTGGGAAGAGGTTTTGTTGGGGTTGCTAGGTCTAGCATCCCAGTTTCAGTTATTTTCTTACCATTTTCATCTTGGATTGTTAGTTTGACAGCCAGCCTCACAGGCAAGGTTGTCAATGGCAGATCTTACCAGACCTCAGTGAGGACCAACCTAGCCTACACCCTCCCTGGTTTCTACTGGACGTCTGGCAGTGTCTATTCCCAAACCTGTCCTTCAATCCCACAGACCTTGGTCTGCTCTCAGAAAATTCCTGCCAGGAGTGGGAAAGCCAGAAAGGCAGGAGGGTGTGCTATTCATTAGCCCGGCTAGCTCTAACCAATACCAACTGAATTTGCAACTTGCACTTGATGTGTGCCAAGATTTACCTCTAAGGAAACCTGAACTTAAAAACTTAACTCCAAGCATGTTCAAAAATACCACTAGAACAGCTGTGGCTGTACCTTCTTCTCTCTGGGGTGTGGGTCCCAGCTCTGGTGCATGGAACATCATCATCCTGGGGACCAAAATACTCTTAGGTTTCAAAAGACAAAAACATCCTTTTCTGAGTTTTGTTTTTCTCAAATGCATATGCTGAGCAGCCTTCTTCCACCCACCTCCACGTTTCTCAGCCAATCACTTGAACATCTACCAACAAACCACATGGCTCTGTAGCAACTTGCTTTGAAAATAATGCCATAATAGTTTTTATGAAAATTGGGTAAATATCTCTGCAATTTTAGTTAACAGTCCCAACAAGGCAATTACTCACGGCGAGCATCCAGAATATTTTTTTTTATACTTTAAAGATTTTCTCTCAGAGTCCTTACTTTACAGAGTTCCTAGCAATGCTTTTTTCTTTCTTTTTCCTCCTTCTCTTTTTCCAAGCTGTTCCAGGCCAGATCCTTAGAAAGAACAAATTTGGAGGCATATCCCAGTCATTGGGGAGGAGGGAAAGGATGAGCTGACCTGGGCCACCACTGAAATCCAAGCTGGGCAAACCAGAGCTTTGCTTCTCATTTGCTGCTCTGCCTTATGGTGATTGGCATGATTTCTCCCTGGCAGCTGGTCACTCAGGCTCTTCTCACAACAGGGTGGGACTTCTGCCCCTACCTTACTTGTCCCCTAACTTTTCTTTGCAGGAAAGAAAAGGATACCCCCAAGTGTTTAGGTATTCTGTGTCAGACGGTCCGCTATGAAATAATGTCTAGGAGAGTTTTCATACAATATGTGTGAGTCTTAAATATACGTAGGTTGAGGTTGCAATTAATAGCACTATTAGGTTCAAGCATTAGCTTATAGAACGTCCCTGTGTGTTGTTAACCCTCAAATTATCTTTGAAACACATGGGAATGCTCAGTCCTATTCCATGTTTCAAATGAAACTGGAGCCCAGAGACAGCTAGTAATGTGCCCACAGCTCTGGCCTGCGCAATAGCTCTGGGAACACAGAAGTTCAGGCATTTACCACCATGCTACGACCTGCTTCCCACAGACACTTCTGCCTGTGAAGCAGGTAAGCAGGAGAAAGCAGAAATGCCACCTTTAAGAAGAACAGCCACAACTTCCAATTAAAAATAATACTTTGAAGTTTTCTCTTGTAGATGAAAACTATAATTTATGTGGCAGCCCCTCAAATGCCTGGGAACGTGTGGCTCCTCCTTAAGAAAGTGGAATGGCATCTGCTTCCTGTCCTCACCACTTCTTATTAAAGGGCAAATGGAGTAAATGTGCTTGGCTCCTCTAGACCTTTTCTTAAACAGTGCAGTTTTAAAGACGAATTCAAGTCTAGCTTCTAATTGTCTGTGGCTGAGTAGCCTGGGGCAAGTTACTTCACCTCTCTGAGTCTCCATGGTCATGCCAGGAAACCAGCGAAGCTTAGGAAGCTCTTTGAAGCCTGAGAGTGTGAACTCAGAGTGTAGAACCTGCCACAAGAAGACCACTGAACCCACTGGCTCCCTCTAGACCCTTCAGAGCCCTGACCAGAAAGAGTTCTACTGTTTGGTATAGGCATTCTCCCAGTTTAGCCTTCTAAGGGTCCCTAAAAGTGTATCCATGGAATTATCTCCATGTTCTGTTGAGTAAACTGAGGCCTGAGAATATTGAGAACTGTGTCCATGTCAAAGTGCTGCTTGATTCCTCTTCAAAGACCTCCTCTTTCCAGCACACTGTGATGCTGTCCCACCACCAATTTCCCATGTTACTTTATAAGATTATATGTCTTCTGATGATAGCTTTCCCCTCTAATTTTACTTTGCTCTGTTGTTCTATAGTTCAGTTCCCAATTAGCTCTAGTACTAGATTAGTAGGATCCCTTTTATGGTATCATTTGTCCGGGTTGGGGAAGTGTGTGGTAGGGAAGAGGAGGACATATGTTCTAAATGTCCAGGAATCACATGGCTGGTGCACATCATGTCCTCATGTGTTACTAATTACACACACACAAACATACACACACCCAACTGAATGCAGCATCTTTCGACCATACGAAACTATTTTAAGTGCTTTTGTTTCCTTTTTTGACAATTATTTGGCACCTTCATTTGTGTATAGTATAATTAATGGAAAGTAGCATAAGAAAATAAAGCGTCTAATTAAGAACTACAGGAAATGTTATTCCGTTGTGTAAGCTGGGCTTCAATTTGGATTATTAGAGCTGGCTGCTGGCCTTTTGTCTCAGGAATTTGTTTTGTTGAACAGTTTTGCTTTCTTTCAGATGAATGTTGCTGTTGCTTTTATTTTCCTAATACAGGAAGTAGTAATTCCCTTTATTATATTAAGCTGTTTCCTTTTTAAGACACGTTTGCAAGCTGGGTCTGCACATTTCCTTGGCCACGCTGATCTTATATATTGTGTGTGTGTGCTTCCTGGAGCCATTTGTGCACTGATGGAAACTGTTAGCCTGTTGTTGTAGCCTGACCAGGGAAAGGCTACTTGGTCTGAAAAAGCCTTGTCAACCACAGAGAACCTTCCAATGAGGGGGTGACACTGTGCACTGCTAATATGCAGTGATCTTCACAGGCAGTTTGAGTGCAGGGCTGAGTGGGTTGAGGTTTAGAAGCAGAATGCTTTGGAGTTTTCATTTCTGGCCTTGGATTCAAATGTGGCTTCTGTCGGCCAGCAGCTGGAAATAGTTCTGTCTGATGGCCGTTTCTTTACACACAGCCCCAGACCTCTTCTGTTTATTCTTCCTGAGCACAATGACATTCAGAAAATGCTGTCACTCCCGACTCCTGCAGAGGCTGTGGGGTCAGGTAGTTTTTTGTTTGTTTTGTTTTTTGTTGTTGTTGTTGTTTTTTGGGTTTTTTTTTAATCTAAGTTGTGAACTTCAGAATAATCTGAAAAGTTCATTTCCATCATCCCTGACCCCCAAACTCCCCCAAACCATTTACCCACTCCCCATGGCCTCTGGTCGAGGCAGAAGAGTATTCATTCATCCTACAGAATACTGGACACTGGACAGTCACACCGGAAACTAATTTTCAGATGGGCTTGGGATGCGAGCCTTTGAACTTGCTTTTAGATTTTTTTTTTCTTTTCAGCATACTCCATCTTTCCTGAGAAACAAGCTTCGTGCATAGTTCTGCCTTTTGTCTTTTTGATTTCACTTTGTTTGATTTACAAGCCCTACTTCAGACTTGCCCATTGACAGTGATCATGCTGGCGAGTGTACCACCCTGTGAATGTATTGGAAATCTTTGACTTACAACTTTAGAAAGGTTTGAATTCTGTGGCATTCAGATTGTCTCTCAGATAAGCTGATGTGTGTGAACACAATATTCCCCTTCAGTCAAAATTCTCAGAGGAAATCAATAAACTGATGTGCTTACTATTAATCTTCCTGGTGGATTTATAGGCCTCTTTATAGTGTTTGCCTGAACCTTTAAGTTTCTTAGCTAAATAGATCTAATTTTTAAAGTTGGCATTATATACATTAAATTTCAACCAACAAGTACATATCTAGCACTCCCCAAGCTGCAGAAACTAAATTATCATAGGGACAATAGTAATGTAGGAAGAGAAGAGCAATTGTCACAGAAATTATTAATAGTAAATTAAAGTAGCAATTGGAACTGCAGCTATTCTGTTGGGAAAGCACAATAGTGTCCTAAGTGTGACTGTAGTGACAGGGAGCTAACAATTGAGTCCCTGCTAATGGCCCAACAGGGGAAGGGCTTGAAAAGAGGCAATGAGTGGTTTACATTACAATGGGATTGTCTGAGAGGCACTCAAGTGTGGTCAGGAGGGGAGGTGGGCTGGAGACAGGAGGAATGAGAACCATGCAACTGTCAAGGGCATCTTGGGGTTTTAGACAAGGGCCGTGGCAGCTAGCCGCAGCCCACTGAAGCAGACGTGTCCATGGGCTGCCCAATGTTGATTGACACAAAGGAAACACAATGAGAAGATAATTGAGCGAACCAGGAGGTCTGGACAAGTGTCATAGGATCTAAAAGTGAGTCCTGGGAGCCATCAGAACATTGGCTGAAAATACTCCTGCCTTCACTCTGACCAGAGTTGAACCATTCTATGGAGAATAAAGCTTCTGTTAGAGGGGGTGTGTGTGGGTGTTGCCATGATTGGCAAATGTATTGAAAAAATATGCGCTTGACATCCGATGAACTCCTACTTTCAGTGACACACTTGTTTCTAACACACTTGCACACCCACACATTCTCACACTGCTTTTACTGGCTGTTTTAGTGTATAAAACAGCCATCTAGAGCACAGTCCAGATCCAGTGTGCCATTTGTTCTAATCCTGTCCTTTGTAGCATTTTCCCTTCATAGTCCAGTCCACAGCCACTGACCATGTATTGTGTGTACTTGTCATGCATTAGAGACACAGAGTATACAAGTGTGAGGGAACAAAGGAGGCAGAAGGGCCAATGGGGACTGGGGACGAACTGAGGAGAAGAATGTTCTCCCTGCAAGGCACTGCTGGCCATGTGATGGGATCTCCTGAGACTTTTACTCTTACCGATTACATCAAGGCCACTGTGGCTTCTTCACACAGGGCACACTGTTCCTACCTTTGGGTCTTTGCTTCAAGCTTTTCTTCTCACCTAGAGGTCCACGACTGGTTTCTTCTTGTCATTTAACTCTCAGTTGAAGTGCCATCCCCAGGAGAGGACATCCCATTCACTGAAATAATTTGATCATTTTTGGTCTCCCTGTTTAAATGATCTGTCTGGGCACATCACTTGCTAACACTTTTTCTTTTCACTGGTATCCTAAAAATCCCAAACGACATCTTACACGTGGTAGACATGCAAAACCTATTAGTTGAATGAATGTACGGATTTAATGTCCAGAGGCAGGGAATCATTAACGATAATGGCAATGCTGCACCGACAAGCTTTATGCACTAAAATGCCTCAGAACTTAAATCAAGAACATAGACTCAATGAAGGGACCTTGGGTAGCAAGATGGCTGCCAAGCTTGACAGGGTGAGGTTATTCCCTGGAACCCACGGAAGGGAAGGAGAGAATTCCTTCTTCGAGTTGTCCTCTGTCCTACACACACGCACCGTGGTACACTCTCCTACCTCCCACACACAAAATAAATAAATGCTTAAATAGATATAAAAACCTTCATTGTACATTAGAATATTGGCAAGTGAATGCGCACTCATGTATTTTAATATTAAATGTTCACAATATTTAAAATATTTTATATCTTCAACTCTAAACTGTTTTTATACACAAATTATATTGGTTAAGAAATTACATAGTATCTATAAGAAGGCATACCATAATCAGATAATAGATGCAACCTGGTGTCAGAAGAATGTTCTCATATCTGGAGTGCTCAGTGAAGTTGTGTGGAAAGCAGCAGTAATTGATTTGGGCTTTGAAAGGACTTGGGATTTCTAGGGTGAGCAAGTGGGAAGAACAAAGATGGGACGGGAACAATAAGCACATGGAAGACTCCAAGGAGACGGCTGTAACTGAATAAAAGGGCATGGTTTGCAGATAGTGAGAAGCAGCGGGAGCTGGTAAAGGTAGCATCACATTTAGGTTACTTAAAATCAAGCAGAGAGAGGTTTGTAGATTAGGCATGGAAAAAATAAGGACCTATTATAAATTCTTGAGATCAAGGGTAATATGATGGCATGGATATTTTAAGAAGATTACTCAGTGTGGGGAGTGAGCTAGGCTGGCAGTGAGGGGGGGGAGGGGGAGGTAACACCAGTATCCATCTGGTGTCCGGAGCAGACTCCAAAGTCAGCCTCGGCTATGCTTTGCCTGGTCTCTCCAGTCAGCCATTGCTAATCAATCTGCGCTGGCCCCAAGCCTGCCTGCCTCCTCTGAGTGTCACAGCGGAGAAATGAACACAGGAATGAGAGCAGAAAGGCAGGGAGGCCCAGAGGATGGCAACCTGGACTTTAGTAGCTCTGAGAATGTAAGAAGGATGAATGTCTTGAGATAGTCCTTTTGTCTTGGTAGGTTTTCTGTACATCATTATTCATTGTTAAAGAAACCTTTGCTTTCTCTTTCTGGGTCTCTGCTACTGGTGGGCAGTTTGTAAGGACTTGCTTCTTTAAAACAAAAACTTCCCTTAAATATTTGACAAACCTTTTAAAACAGTAGCTCTAGCAAATGATGTGCCAACCAAAACAAAGAAGAAAGAAAGTGAAGTCTGTTGCCTGTTTTTAATCTGCAAAGACTTGGGGAGACACCTGCTCTGTCCTTCCGTAGGGGTCAAGTTGTCAGAATATGTTAGGATTCTATTTTGTTCTTTTCTTTAAAAAATAGATTTTCATTAGCTGCTATTCTTAAAGATGAGTTTTAAATTGCAAAATAACAAACAAAATTACACATCAAATGCAGTCATCTCAGCTTGGGAGGCAGCGGGGAGCCTCTGATGTGTCAGAGTATGGGCTACAGGCACAATGCCCTGTTTATCCTAGCTGCATGCTGTCGCTGGAAAGCAAAGTTCACAGTGACCAAAAGGCCTTTTTTCCCAAAGGGGAAAACATAAAATCCGTGGCAAATCAACCCTCCATTGTAAGCTGTAATTCCTGGAACTGTTGAGAACATTGTTGCTTCACCATAGAAAGTTTACCTGTGTCCACTTGAGCGGGACAACCTCGGCAAACCTCTGACGCGGGTGCAGGTACAAGCACTGACTGCAGGTGCATATTTTTACTGATGACTTTTCTTTAACACCCCCCCCCATGTTTTCTCTCTTTCTTTCTACATGTGACTTACGATCAAGAGCTTACAAGATCCTATGAAAAAGCTAGTTGAGAAAGAAGGGAAGGAGAACACCCCGCGGAGGGAAGACCTGGAGGCTGCGACACAGGAGCCTAAGCAGTAAGTCCTCAGCCCTTCCTCTGGATGCATGCGTCCTTCTCACAGGTGAGGCTAGTGCAGTCCTTATAGCCAAGCCCAGTGAGCCCACAGACACCCAGGGGTCACCTGTCCTCACCATCCTGCTGCCTTGGGAAAGAAAACAGGTGTCCCCATGATGGCTCCATGGTGTCTGGTTCTGGCCCTGTCTGTTGTCATCAGCACTCACAAGAGATCCTAGACGGTAATCCCCCCACTTTTCCTGTTCTTGAAGTCTATGGCTTGTGAAATTGCTTAGCCATGTGTGTAGTCTAGAAACGTGTGGGATTGTGGCCTTTTCCCCCTCACTGCTCTGGCTTTCTGCTCTCCTCTCTGAAGCAGAGGATAGCCCAGGGTGAAGGAGGAAGTGGCTCCCCGGCCTCCATTTCTCACCTGCTGTCATTTAGAAACACGAAAGTGACTATGCAGTGCAAATGGCACCTGATTCCTAATCTACCCAGGGAGAGGAACTTTGAATGTGTGGCCTGGTCTATGGAGATGGGTGGCCTGTAAAATCAGTTGCTCTGGACCGGCTGGCCTAGGAAAGCACAGGAGCCGTCACTCCCCTCTCTGTGCCTTGTCTACACACCTCCAACATTTAGATGACAGCTTTCTGGTTAGACATGCATACATTTTTACTCTAGTTCTCAGAAAGTTTGGGATATGTTTTTAGTTCCATAGAAATATCTGCTCCCAACATTAGCCCCTTTTTTAATTTTAAAGAAAACCCTGGAAAGTTTCTCTGGTGCAGAACACAGACAAGTTTTCATAGGCTGTGATGTGGAACTGCACAATTGCCTCCTGGCAAGGAGCATCCAGTGACTGCCTGCCACATGCTGGCGCGGCGTAGGCGCTCTCTGTGGAAGCCCTTCTCCCATGGATCCAGCATGTATTCAGTTTACCCATGTCCACACTGTAGAGAATGAACTGTAGCTTGGGGATGGTAAGGTACTGTGGTGAACCCCATTAGAGGCCGCGCCAGAGTAAGTCCCACACAGCATCCTTTTATCATATAAGTGAATGCAATCCAAATAAAGCATTCATCTTTACTCAGAAGAGAACTGCACAGGACTCTCTCGATGTGTTGCCTTTCACTAATTTGGGTTTCTCAAGTGTCTTAGCACCTCTTCTTTGAGAGCTCCAAAAGCATACCAGTCACTATTTTAAATGACAGTAGAAAGTTACCAGGAATTTTGTTCAGAAATAGCAGGTAATGCTAGAAAGTGCCAAGTGGGTGTGGGGATGCTGGAGGGTCTGCATGAAAAGTCCTGGGAAGAGTTTATTCCAATGGGCAAGCGCACCTGGGTTTGGGAGGGGCCCTGCCCTCAGCCTTCTATGTAGTTTACCATCTCCTTTAGCACCAGGGATACAGAATTCAGCACTGCCAAGCCATCTCTTTCTATAGCTTTTCATAGCGACAGCTATGTAAATGCACTGCAGTTATCCATCCCTATGTGCCCATCAAGATGTTGATGGAGTATGTGCCTTCTGGTGAAGCCATGCTCGTGTATGAAGATGCTCTGCAGTGTTACAAAAAGCAAGCAGTGCTATTTCTTCTGCAGAAAATAGATGCCATACAAATGACTCCTCTTTCTGTGTCTCCGTCTCCCTTCCTCTACCCCTGGTGTGTGTGTGTGTGTGTGTGTGTGTGTGTGTGTGTGTGCCTGTGTGCCTGTGTTCCTGTGTGCCTGTGCGTATGTAGTGTGTGTTGAGGACAGGAGTTGTGGTAAATGAAGAAATAGATACTGCACTGAAGAATATAGCTATATCACAAACATAAATTTGCAGAACTGTGTAACTCGGCCTTCTTTTTATTTTAAGATTAATTTCTTTGGAGGATGAGAAACAGCACAAAGAATCCTCTCCTTGTAAGGGTAAGTTTTAATTTCCATTTTCATTGCTTCAAAGACCCTGCTGTAATTCACAACAGCCAACTTGTTTCTCTTTCTGGTAAATTACCTCTCGGTTGTTTTTTTTTTCCATCTTAAGAAAAGGCTATATTAATCTGCTTCCTGTAGTCTTCAATATTAGTGCTGCCAACCCTTTAGTAGTACCAAGAGACATTGTGTGGTTTGAACCAGAAACTTCAGCATCCTCCATGTGGTGGGACATGGCAGATAGCCACCCCTTTCCAGGAGATAGGATTTCTGAGCTGCTCTGAGTACTAATTTCTATATCATGATAATAGGTTTCTCTTATGACAAGCCAGCTCAAGCTGAATTGAAAAAAATAAAAGAACAAGTTTCTTTAAGCAAAGCAACTCCCCAGTGAGTTCTCCGGTCCCAGAGATAGAGGCAGGAGAAGTCACACATCCAAACTAAAGTAGGGAGATTATATAGCCTGTAGGTGAGGGGTGATGACCTATTTGCCATAAGCTGGTTTTGCACTCAAGTGTGGTCAAAAACTGAGCACTTTTGGCAGGGATTGGGCTGCTGTCAATTTCAGGGGAGGAACTGCCCTGATCACCAAGAATGGGGAACTGGGCTTTTTGGCGCCTTTTCTCTCCTGGAGTTTCTCTGAGAGGGTGGGGTTTGGAGAGAGAGGAGTGGAGTTTTCTGGATCAAGCAGGAGTGAGCTTGAGGTTCCAGCCCAACAGGAAGCCCTAGCTCCAGGCCTTAGTGCAATCTTGATATCACATTCAGTTGTGATCAGTGGTGATTTCTGGGTGGGCGTTCCTCGTTGTTGGAGACAGAATTGCTCTGACTTTGCCCTCCCAAGTGAATCCTCAGGCCACATTAATGAGTGGCACCAGCTACCTCAAGGTGAACTGAAGCCTATCTTAGGAGGGGCTCTGCACATTGAGAGGTGGCACTCTGATGTGGCAGTCTGCTGTCACTGGCCCCTGCACTGCTGCCAGATTTTCTGTTGACTCCTTATCATAAAGGTACAGACTATGGGAAAATTATAGTAAAACCAATATGTATCAGCGTTGAACCCTTCACCAGGAGTTAAAATCTTCATAGATGGAAAGGTGATGTACATTATGTAGGTAACTAAATATGTTATATCGATAACAGAAATCATCCAGCCTTCTGTTCAGACAGGCCCTCCTAGGGACAGTCTCATCTTCCCTGCCTTGAGCCAGGAAAGGAGATGTGCGGAGCAAATCCTAGAACTGTTCTTCTGCTCCATTCCTCTTCACCCTGGCTCTTCCCACTTTTCCAAATGGCTAAAGCCATTTGTAAGACTTGTCAAAGGAAAAGATATGTTTGAGCAAAGGAATGAGCCAGGAAGAACCAGGGAATGTAAGAAATGCAAAATTCTAGAGTCTGAGAAAAGTAAGGAGTGGAGGAGCTAGGCCTGATTTCGTGGCCCTGAACAAACGATCTGTGTTGATCCAGGCCTCCAACCTCTGTGCCCATCTGTGAACCTATGGCATGAATGTTGTATGGGACTCAAGGTCATAGAGTAGAACATACTTAATTATTTGGAAAAATGTCAACTCCAGTTTCTTATATTCATATAATAGTTTCAAATCTCTATAACTTATATAGATTTGTACAGTATATGAAAATGCAAAGTTTCTCTTTTCTTATTTAATTTAATTGGTGGGATATTTGCATACTCTTTTAAGATTGGGATCCATTATCATTAAATGGCATCTGTCTTATTCTGGGACCTGTTGAAGGTCTGGTGAACATGAGCAAACTGAGTTGAGACTGTCCTGACTGTCCTGTCATGTGCATACTCATGCATGTACAGCCACACTTGATTACTTATTGTGAGCCAACTTAGTTCAAGGGACAGAGTTTCCCCATGTCCTTAGTTCCAGCAGATGCTACTTTCCACTATCAGCGTCCAATCCCAGCTTGGTGTTTATATAATCAATGAGCCTTAGTAGTGGACTCAAAGTCCACTTGATATAATCTTCCCTTCCAGTTTTCTATATTTGATTGGGTATTTTAAGTATGAAATGACCTGTTTCTTCCATTAAAGTGTCAAAGTATTACCTGCCTTCTGTTACCTTCTGTCACCACCGATTCACCGCCTTACCTACCAGGCATGCCCTTAGCGTCTACTGGTATTTCTAGCGTCTCTGCAGCTTTCCTCAGAATTAGAGAACACGGGGTTTTCAGTCTTTAAAAAATAAAGATTCTTTATTGAGAATTCAGTATTCCTTTTTTCATTTTAGCCAGGCCTATGCGGTTAATATTTGTTAGTGATACCAAGTAATAGTCAATGAATTGTCATTCATTTTCCATGGGTGAAAATAGAATGATGTAATAGAGTGTTGTGTTGGTTATCTATCAAATAAAACTGAGATTCTTTGGAAATGTCAAATTTAAGTTTAGTTAAATGAATTAAATAAAATTGAAATTCCAGATTTAAATTTGGAAATCAACAGAGACTCCAAACTTAAATTCATTGAGAGCCAATAGCTGACGTAAAGGGGAAACTGAGGACCACTGCCTTACATGAGCTAGCTGAGACTTTTCATGCTTTCTAACAGTGTGTATTTACCTCACACATAGCTTATAAAAATGTACTACTGTGGGCTGCTCGTAACCAACTGCATACGTTGTGTTTCAGCTGAAGAAGAGAAAAGTACTCTGTCTTCTATAGACAAAAGCCCTGTGCACGATGCATCCTCAGGTAATCTAAAGACAGACTTCCCAGTTTTAATGATTTATTCAAACTCCGAGTAAAATGGAGTTGACTAATGATTTGTTTTCTTTCTCTTCTCTTAAGGACCAATAGATGAACTATTAGACATGAAACCCAAAGAAGGTAAGATTTAGACATTCTTTGAAGTTTATAATTTGATTAAATTAAGTTCTCTTTTATTGGTGCAAGAAAATTCAATAGTTATCTTTTTAATAGCTTTACAGTTCTAAACAAAAAAATTAGGTGACAGCCATTATAAATTACCTTACCTATGCTCAAACAAAATATAATATGTATGTTATTATTATTTAATTAGACAATGTTTTAAAAGCTGAAAATTATGACAAAGGGACTATGCTGTGATAGAAAAACTAACTTTCCAAATGAGATATGTGAAAATTTTGAATTTTGTTCCTCCCATCAATGACCTTAACTAATTTATTAGCTTCATATACAAACTCTGTAAGCCTCAGTTGTTTTTGCCTGTAAAATGGGACCAAGCATAGTAGCCTCGCCAGGTAACTGTCAGGAATGGAACTCAGGTATAGAAAGGTTATTTTGTGGTTTCTAATGCAGGGATATTCTTGGAATGATGGCTTGTTGAGAAAGGAGGGTTGGGAATGTTCTCTAGATGGTATACAGTGTTGTATGTTTATTGAACCTTAGTAAACCAAGTCCATCAGTCTTAGAAATCTTATGCTGGCTACTAAATAGCCACCTAAAAGAGAATTCAGGACCCTGAATTTAGATGACACTCATGGTACTGGGCAATCTAAGGAAGCTGAGTAGTTTCTGTGTAATCAATCCTAGCCTTTGCTTTTCATTGAAACAAAGGTTTCCTTTAAATGATTTGCTAAGAGTCCAAAATGCCCCTGAGACTCTTAGCCAAACATCAGAGAATCCCTTGGCCTGGAGACTGGCATTCTGTCTGATCATACGGGTTCCTTACATCATAGAAACTGACCCAAGCCCCCCTGTGGACCTCGGTTAACCAGGGTATGATTCAGCTCAGTCTGAACTTGGCCTGTTAGACCGTGTGCTGTTGTGAAAGATGCTTGGGAGAAACATTTAAAGGAAGGAAGGGAGGTTTATCTTGGCTCATGGTTCCAGTCCATGGTCTGCTGGCTTTTTAACTCTGTGGCAAGGCGGAAATATTGTGGAGGAAGAGCATGGTGGAAAAGCCGCTCACCAGAAAGGCCCGAAAGTGGAGCAACAGGAAGGAGCCAGCACGAAGA
>LOEQ01012312.1:4214-26319 GCA_001685075.1 Bramus lutescens
TACTCACACACTGATCGGTAGCCAGCTATGGGGCAGGGAAAGATTGTTAATAATGACTTAGCCCCCCTCCTTAAATCTCTTCGTGCCAAGTGGCTCACACCCCTCCAGCTGGCCAATCTGAGTGTGTTCTCATGGCCATCACAGAGGAGGCAGAGGGAAAGTGGAAACACGCTGGCATTCCCATTTTCAAGTTTCCCGTCTCCTTATATCCTTATCCTCTCATTGTCCCACACCAATTCACATGGCTAA
The DNA here is from genome assembly GCA_001685075.1 of Bramus lutescens. Taxonomy (NCBI): domain Eukaryota; kingdom Metazoa; phylum Chordata; class Mammalia; order Rodentia; family Cricetidae; genus Bramus; species Bramus lutescens. The sequence goes on from LOEQ01012312.1 coordinate 4,464, forward strand.
GCCTGATTTCAGAGTTAGAGGAGACTACAAAGTCACAGTGCCAAGTATAGGAAGATACAATAAGGACAGTCCTTGGGACTTTAATGCCATCACCCTACAATGATGCCACCACCCAGCAATAATAATGCCAACACCTTACAATGACCCCTACCCCAGCAGCACTCCTCATTCCTTTGTCGGTGCTCTCTCTGGTCTCAGCTCTATGTTGTGGAATAAGACTTTTTGCACACTGTGAAGAAGTGTCACTTGAATTGGTTTAATAGGAAACTAAACAGCCAATAGCTAGGCAGGACTTAGGGGGCAAAGAGGACACTGGGAAGAAGAAGGCAGACTTGCTGTCCAGATACAGAGGAAGCAAGATGGGCAGTACAAAGGTAATGAAGTCATGAGACAGAAAGTAAATTAATAGAAATGGATTGATTTAAGTCATAACAGCTAGTTAGAAACAAGCCTAAGCTATCAGCAGAGCTTTCATAATTAATAAGAAATCTGTGTTGTTCCTGGGGAGCTGATACCCCTGATGAAAAGGGCTGATGACTGTTCTATTCTTACACTTCTCTCATTGTGTTATAATTACTAACCCTTCTCACCTTCTTAGAAGCTGAGGATGCTCATGACAATGTGTATTCATTCATAAACATCTAGTGACTATAAGTTATAGTAGGATGCTCTTAACGATGTATATGCATTCTTAAACATCTAGTGACTATATTAGGATGCTCATATTACTGATAATCCCTGCCATGCATAGCATAACATTTGACTCATATGTACTCCATAAACATGTACTGAATGAACACATACACAAAGCTCATGTCCCAAACATGTTCATTCCCCTCTAAAGGAAAAGCCTTCTGAGGACAGATATCTTTCAGGATCCCAGTTGAAGAGGCCCTTCTGGTTGAGTGATGCTGACCCTTGGTGCTCTACAATAAAAATTTCAACTGCTAAAATTCTGTTCATCTGGATTTCCGCTTTTTCCCTGACTCCCAAAAGCCCATGTTCTTTCCATCTCTTTGCTCCTCTCAGAGGATGCAGAACATCAATGATAGCTGATTTCTCTTAAACTCCTCTTATAGTAAGAGCTCCCAGGAGTTGAGATTTGAGTTTCCACTCTGCAGTAAAGAATAATAAATCCCTAGCATGTTTGTGTACAGAGTGAGAAAAACTGAGAAGAACAAGTAACTACTACCCACTGGTCTCCCCAGCACTACAGTTAGAGAATTGAGAGGAATTCTTAGAAAATTTTGTGTGCAGTCATGATTCTTGTAGGTATTAATTCTGTCAATGTGGTGGTGAATGTTTAGCCTCATTATTTTGCAGGTGCCTACAATCCTAAAGGGGAACTTGTATTTCTAGGTAGAATCCAATTTTAGGCTTCTTGATTTTTCCAGGCAGTAGGTAATGTGTTTGAAGGGGCATAATAGCATGGCTACTAAGTCAGAGAGCCAGCCCTACCCTAGTTCAGCCCTTGCCCTGATGAAGGCTTAAGTCATCATCAGCAAGGGAAGGTCATTATAGCTGCTGAAGTAGAATATCAGCATGGAGTGAGTAAATTAAATCAATTGTTCTATTTATACTTATCATTCCTATTATTGTGTAATCCCATATAAACCTGTAAACTGTGAATATGTTATGATTGATAGGGAAATAATTGTACTTGTATTGAATAATATATTTACTTTCATGAGAAAATAAAGGCACTGCTTTCTTTTTAAGAGAAACTTGCACACCTATACCATAGCCCTTGTGTGAAGGTTATAGGGACAACTTGTGGGAGTTGGTTTCCTTCTTCTATTATAAGGAGTCCAGGAATTGAACTCAGGTCATCAGGCTTGGTAGCATGTGTCCCTATCCACTGAGCCATCTGGCCAGCCCCCCCCAAATCACTATTCCTGGAGCTATTTTAAAGGCTTTAATTATGGAATTATAAATGGCATGGGAAAGTTCTTCATTCAGTCAACAAGTATGTATTCAGCACCTGCCTTGCACTAGGCTGCCATGTGAGGTAGTGGTGGACAAAAGAGACAATGTCTATGCTGCCTGGGACATTATGGTGAAAAAGCTATAAATAATAAGTCAGCATCACTTTTAATACTCATCTTCCCAGTTTATTAGCTTCAAGAATTTTCTAAAATAATTTAATATTTGAATTTGTCAAATTGAACACATTAAATATGTGTCGATTTTGTACATCAAAAATAACTCACTAAAATGTCATTTTTTTAAAGTGACTGGCTTTCCTCATCCATAACATAATATAGTGGCACTTTGGAATAGAGGGAGGGGAGATTTTGACTTCATGGTTTTTAAAGAAATATGTATGTATATATTTAGGCAGGGTCTCATGTAGCCCAGGCTGGCCTCAAACTCTCTAAGTATCCAAAGATGTTATGAAACATCTGACCCTATTTCCTTCATCTCCAGTTTGCTGACTTCAGGAGCAAACCACTGCACCCAGTTCATGCCGTGTTGGGAATGTGAGGCTTCATGAACCCGACTTCAGCCCTTCACTGACTCAGCTCTCCCCAGCCCTCTTAACGTCAAAATTCTCCTTTCTTATAACATAGTGCATGAGTTAGCATCTGCACAACTTTCCTGGCCGCCACTCCCTCCCTGAACTACAGTGCGCTTCAAGGGTGGTGAGAGGTTTGCTGGCGTTCACCAATCAAAAAGAAAAATTGAAAAACTATTGGTAGCAATGGTTTAGGCTATGGCAAAATTCTTTGATATAATTCCTCAGTTGGTTCCCAAAAGAGCAAAATGATGTTAGTAGAAAAAAAAATAAAACCCAAGAAAGTATAGAAATCAGTAAATAGGACTGTATCCATGATAGTTTCTGCATTTTAGCAAATGTTACCCAAGATGTTAATGTTAGGAAGTCCATTGAAGACTGTGTGGTAACTCAGCATCCAGTGCCTTGGAACATGCTGGGGCCAAGAGTCTTTAGCATCTGGACATCTCCAAACTTCACCTCTCTTTGACTAGCTTGTAATTGCTCTAAGGAGACAGAGTTAATAATCTCATTCTGCAAAACACATAATTTGTATAGTAAGTCTGTTACAAAATTGGTCATCACAATTCTTATCTAGGTATTTTAGAAGTTGAAGAATGGATGTCAGAGCAGCTCACTTGCCTGGAACTTTGAATGGAGTTTTCTTATGTAAGACAGAAAAACCCTTCGCTGGTCTTTCCTCACCTGCAGATTTTAACCTCATGAAGGCTCCAGTGTCTCAGAGACTGGCTTTTTCTTCTCTAGGTGCAGACACAAGTACGCCTTGCAAAAAAAAACTTTGACAAATTGAAGATGGATGTATGTCAGAAGGTGGATCTGCTTGGAGCAAGCAGATGCAATCTCTTATCGCACATGCTAGCAACATACCAGGTAACAAAGTAATATCTGTGTTAATGAACAAAGTAATATCTGTGTTAATGAACAAAGTAATATCTGTGTTAATGAACAAATTAATATCTGTGTTAATGAACAAAGTAATATCTGTGTTAATGAACAAAGTACTGCCAGAGGCTTAGATAATGGGAAAATCTGTGTTTGGATGGAAAGAATGACCTGGGCATCACGGATTCTGAAGGCATCCTCTTCTCTGCCCTTCAAGGCCCTGCAATTTAATCAACACTATAGTCCCTATGTGCTGTACACACAGTGGAATTTTCCATTTCCCTGCACTTACTTTGTGGGTCCTTTCTGCCTGGAATACCTTTCTTCTTCCCCTGTGCCTTTTCCAGCTCTTGCTCTGGACCACTTTAGCACAACGCTCCATGCTGTGATTATTCAGCACCCTTGGTTTGTCTCTCTTGACACCAAGGTCCTTCAGTGCAGCCCTGTGTCTATCCTCAGTGCTCATGACTCCAAACGAGTGTGAAACACCAGATACTCAGATGGAGAGGTGAGGGTCCAGGTGGTAGGAGCAACCTTAAGCATTGGTGGAAATTTAGTTGGATGATATACCAAGTCTAAGTGAACTATGGGAGAAACAGGTACAAAGATGAGTACAAATCAGATGAGACAACCTGGAAAGTCATAGATAAGACTACTTCTCTGGGGACCAGGGTCAGAAATGGGCATTTGAGATCTTAGTGATCTTACCATCTTTCTTTACAGACTACTCTGCTCCACTTTTGGGAGAAAACTTCTCACACCATGGCAGCCATTCATGAAAGCTTCAAAGGTTATCAACCATATGAATTCACGACATTAAAGGTATGAAAACCAGAGAGACAGCTAGCAAATCTGTGAAAGGGCAGTTTTGTTTGGATTACAAGGCAAACCCAAGGCAGGGACAGCTATGCCTCTGACTGGGCCATTCATTATACATTATAATAATCCATACTAATTTGACATTGTTGAAGCAAGATTGCTCAAGAACAAGTAACTAATTACTTTTTGTTTAGGTTAGTATTATTATCTCATTACCTAGGTTGGAATTTAGGCTTTGTACATGCTAGACTGTACATACTCTACTGTTAGAAGAGGGCAACATGGCATCTCTCTGGCTCTGCTTTTTTCCCCCCAGAATTAAGTTCCCTCTTCCCCACCTACCTAAGTTCTGCCCTATCAACAGAACAGGCCAGGGCAGTTTCTTTATTAACCAATGAAAGCAACACATAGGCAGAAGGACCTCCTACACCACTCTATGACTGAACTACATCCCTACTTTTTAATTATTAAATCTGAATATGCTCATTTGAGAAGATATATTTATTTCCTCTGTTATTTCTGAAAACTATCCCTTTATTCTGAAGTTATATTCAACATAGGATTGGAACTTTCCATAAGACTATAGTAATATTTTCTAATTGAAAGAGCAACATTAAACCCAAGGATTCTTGTCTCAAAGGGGATTTGTGCAGTGTCTAATTCTCAGTGTCGAAACTGATTTGGAATTATCTCGCCCTAATGGTTGCTAGAAATGAATGCACATCAAGATAAGAAAGTGATTTTCATTCCAGGAGGATTTTAAGAATTGATGGGGGAGAACAGTGGGTGCTTTGTTGTTGGGTTGTATATTTGAAAGAAAACTATCAGGCACGAACTTGTAAAAGCAAACCTTGAAATTACTCACTTCTAATTTTTAGTGTGATTTGTAAGAGTCCACTTTGCTAAGAAAACATTAAAAACCTATTGCTTCTTTTTTTTTTGCTTTAAAATGCATCTTTGATTTTAAATGTTTACAAGACACCAACAAATCTACAAAAATACTGAAGTAGAAGCCTTCAAATACCTTATGTGAAAGTGAAGGTCTCAAGAGGGACCCAGGAGTGTCCACTTGCCCTGAGAGGTATCCAAGCTGACCCAGAAAGGACTCCTGGCCATGGAGTTGTTCCTCACAGTCCCTGCCTTGTTCAGTTGCTCAGTTGGTGTTCACGGACATGCCTCCTGGCGAATACCCCCTGAATATGCGTTGTTTCACTCTGTCAACTGTGCACACTTGCCAGGAGAGGCTTCTCATTTCTTATCCATCTTGTCTGTGTGTCATCTGCCAAATGTCCCATGCATAGTCAGCAAGCAGCCTCTGTCACAGCAATGTTACTGTTGGACGCAGCTGTTTTTCTTCTTCGTGATTTACAGATGTGCTCAGCAGTTTAGGAAGTTGTCCTCCTGAACAAGGAGATTGCATTTACAGCTCAAGCTACCCACAATTCTTAGCCTGGCCTGAGCAGACCTCAGACCGCTCTTCCCTGGGACACTTCTGGGCCATCCTGATTGTTCTGTTGTTGTTGCTAATTCATCATTCTTTTTATACTATCAGGGATTGAACCTAGGACCTCATGCAAAAACACTCCACTGCTAACTTGTGTTCCAAGCCCACATGTTTTAATTTTCATCTGGTACCAAATGTTACTGTCTTTTGAAACAAAAATTGGTCAAGAGACAAATGAAATAGCCCCGACCTAAATATAGTTAAAAAGTTTCCAGTGTGTGAGTTTGTTGTATATAAATGACAGTATGAACTCAGGACGCTGAAGTTGGTCCCCAAGCATGAAAGAACACACGTGTATCCTCACTTCCTGGGCTGAGGAAAATAAGACTCCATGATCTTTTACCATGCTGTTCACCCTGCAGACAGGATCGTATTGCTTCTCTCAGAGTATTACTGAGCAGGAATTTGGTGAAAGTTTGACAGTTGTGATTTAGGACATAATTACAAGTATTTTGGGCACACAGCTTTTATATCCCTTGACCCTCCCTTAAATTATAGTTAAATAATAGTGCGTAGCTTATTTATAATATAATCTTGTAGGATAAATACATCTCTTAAAATATAATGATGCTACAGTCAAATTAATAATAAGTATCCAGAAATTCATTAAATAGGCATGGAAAGAATGACATTGATCTAGGCCTTCAGTGGTAACACAAGCTGATAGGTAATTATGTGGACTCCCACTGGACATAATAGAATCCTGTTATATACAGGTCATTATTTTTTATAGATAGACATACTTGTCTATCAAATTGTATGCCATGACATGTAAAAAGGAAATACATTAATTTCCCTATGTGCCCTGATCGAGCATGATGATGCTGTTTGAATATCCAGAATTCTTGCATCAGTAAACATAGTCTGTATTTATAAACTTTTAATTTCATCCAAATGATCTTTCAAAACCTATAGTTTTAGAATGGCATTCTATATTGATAATGGGTATTTTGAAATATAAATAAATGTTTTCACAATTAATTTGTCCTCCAGGTTTACATAAGCAAATAGCCCCTTAAATGCCTTTTGGGATTCTGACAGGAAAGAGACCGTTGTCTTAGGAGAGGCTTGCCAAGCAAGGTCTGGTAATGCAAAGCGGGCCATTTGTTTTCTTTGCTTCAGGGAGTATTCTGAGTGCGTTGGTAATTGTGCCTTTGCAGCTGTAGTTCCTGACTATTAGTTTTATGCTTGATGAAGGATGATAATTAATGTGTTAAACACTTGGTGTGTCCTGTTTGAGAGGGAGATTTTATTACAGCAGAAATATATGGATACAACTCAAGCTCCTAGAACTTCAAATAGACCTTCCCCTAAGAAATATATAATAGTTCTTTTGTGAAATAAATTCACTATAAAAATGAATCTCTACCTCATATATTCAAAATATTCAAGTGATGATTTTGAGCACTTACTGGAAATGCTTTTATGGAATAACTATTACTATTCTTTCCAGGCCTGAAGTGATTATAGTGATACTACCTTGGGGAGGGGTTAGGATCATTTCAATCTCAGGATAAGTTTTTAACATTCAATGTTATAGGAAATTTAGCTTTCATATGTAATCACACAAAATACAAATCTGATCATTGTAATGGCTCCAACTAAAACAGAAACATTCTAACTCCAAGTGGCTGTCTGTAAAAGGTGAGTTTTCCCAAGCTTCTGCTTTCAAACAACAAATACTGATTGATTCATTAAAATGTTACTAAACATGCATATTTTATATGAATTACCATTAACGTAATCATTTTACACTGATTCCAAACCTAGGAATACCTTTCACATTGCAGGAATTATCACGTCCTGGGGCTAGGCATAGAATGTTACTTGCTGGATCTGGAAAACGTTGTCCCTTTTCTGGGGGAGCAATTTGAATTAGAGCTTAAAGCGTTTTTAGAAACTAAATGGAATTCTGTCTCTTTAGGAGAGAAGTGCCTTCTTAAGTTGGCAGCCCTTAGATGTTGTTGTTTGCTTCATCCTTCCAGCTATCACTTAGGCATTTCTCCCTGCATCCAGGGCAGGCAACAGCCACAGAGGAGTCAAGAGGCTTACCCTGGCATCTACAGTTCCTTTTACATCAATCGCCATTCCCTCCCTACCCAGCGTTCTGACAGTGGGTGGAGCTGGATGTTTTTATAGGGATATTAGGGTAAGGGCTAGGCCCTTTACAGCAGAGGTTGAGGTCTGGGCCCTTTACAACACAGTAGTGAACACACACTTCGAAGGTGAGTTGAAGGCCACATGTCCCACTTTGTTTGAATTACAGGGTTATTGAGGTTCGTTTTCATTTGTTTAAGACATAATCATAACCTGCACTGACTTTAAACTCATGTTGCTCCTACTTCAGCCTCCCAAGTGCTCGGTTATAGGTGTGTCTGATTAAAGCACATTTTTTTAAATGTGAGATAGTGTTTCACTATGTAGTCCAAGCTGGCCGGAAGCCCACACTCCTCTCATTGCACACCTGAGTGCCTGGATGCCGTTTTATTTTTGAAGCCATTAAAGTGCTTGTTTTTTTTTTTTTAACAGAAACGGTCAGTTGCGGGGTATAACCCTGTGATACACTTCCTGTCAGTGCTTTAGGAACGAACCCTAGATTTTTCCCCTTTGCTCTTCACGTTTTCAGATAATATGATAAAGCACATAAGAGCACAGCCAGCCAGCCCAACTCTGCCAATGCCCAGCTGTGCCAGTGGTGGTGAAGGCAGTAATGATGAGGTGGTGGTGGAGGAGCTGCTGCTGCGGAGGGGGTTGGCACAGTGAGGTGGTGGAAGAGGCTGCAAAAGTGAAGTCTGTTGGTGTTGCTATGGGTGTTGGCTTATCATGGTAGTGGCGTTGCTGTTACTGAGGCTGGTAGGAGTAGGGGAGGAGGCTGTAGTGAGGGTGACGGCAGATGAGATGGTGGTGGCAGTGGTGGGGGTGGAAGGCATAGCAAAGGCCTTCACCATCACCAGTGGTGATGGTGCAGATGAAGTCAGCCACAGAGAGCATCTGGGAAGAGGTTTTGTTGGGGTTGCTAGGTCTAGCATCCCAGTTTCAGTTATTTTCTTACCATTTTCATCTTGGATTGTTAGTTTGACAGCCAGCCTCACAGGCAAGGTTGTCAATGGCAGATCTTACCAGACCTCAGTGAGGACCAACCTAGCCTACACCCTCCCTGGTTTCTACTGGACGTCTGGCAGTGTCTATTCCCAAACCTGTCCTTCAATCCCACAGACCTTGGTCTGCTCTCAGAAAATTCCTGCCAGGAGTGGGAAAGCCAGAAAGGCAGGAGGGTGTGCTATTCATTAGCCCGGCTAGCTCTAACCAATACCAACTGAATTTGCAACTTGCACTTGATGTGTGCCAAGATTTACCTCTAAGGAAACCTGAACTTAAAAACTTAACTCCAAGCATGTTCAAAAATACCACTAGAACAGCTGTGGCTGTACCTTCTTCTCTCTGGGGTGTGGGTCCCAGCTCTGGTGCATGGAACATCATCATCCTGGGGACCAAAATACTCTTAGGTTTCAAAAGACAAAAACATCCTTTTCTGAGTTTTGTTTTTCTCAAATGCATATGCTGAGCAGCCTTCTTCCACCCACCTCCACGTTTCTCAGCCAATCACTTGAACATCTACCAACAAACCACATGGCTCTGTAGCAACTTGCTTTGAAAATAATGCCATAATAGTTTTTATGAAAATTGGGTAAATATCTCTGCAATTTTAGTTAACAGTCCCAACAAGGCAATTACTCACGGCGAGCATCCAGAATATTTTTTTTTATACTTTAAAGATTTTCTCTCAGAGTCCTTACTTTACAGAGTTCCTAGCAATGCTTTTTTCTTTCTTTTTCCTCCTTCTCTTTTTCCAAGCTGTTCCAGGCCAGATCCTTAGAAAGAACAAATTTGGAGGCATATCCCAGTCATTGGGGAGGAGGGAAAGGATGAGCTGACCTGGGCCACCACTGAAATCCAAGCTGGGCAAACCAGAGCTTTGCTTCTCATTTGCTGCTCTGCCTTATGGTGATTGGCATGATTTCTCCCTGGCAGCTGGTCACTCAGGCTCTTCTCACAACAGGGTGGGACTTCTGCCCCTACCTTACTTGTCCCCTAACTTTTCTTTGCAGGAAAGAAAAGGATACCCCCAAGTGTTTAGGTATTCTGTGTCAGACGGTCCGCTATGAAATAATGTCTAGGAGAGTTTTCATACAATATGTGTGAGTCTTAAATATACGTAGGTTGAGGTTGCAATTAATAGCACTATTAGGTTCAAGCATTAGCTTATAGAACGTCCCTGTGTGTTGTTAACCCTCAAATTATCTTTGAAACACATGGGAATGCTCAGTCCTATTCCATGTTTCAAATGAAACTGGAGCCCAGAGACAGCTAGTAATGTGCCCACAGCTCTGGCCTGCGCAATAGCTCTGGGAACACAGAAGTTCAGGCATTTACCACCATGCTACGACCTGCTTCCCACAGACACTTCTGCCTGTGAAGCAGGTAAGCAGGAGAAAGCAGAAATGCCACCTTTAAGAAGAACAGCCACAACTTCCAATTAAAAATAATACTTTGAAGTTTTCTCTTGTAGATGAAAACTATAATTTATGTGGCAGCCCCTCAAATGCCTGGGAACGTGTGGCTCCTCCTTAAGAAAGTGGAATGGCATCTGCTTCCTGTCCTCACCACTTCTTATTAAAGGGCAAATGGAGTAAATGTGCTTGGCTCCTCTAGACCTTTTCTTAAACAGTGCAGTTTTAAAGACGAATTCAAGTCTAGCTTCTAATTGTCTGTGGCTGAGTAGCCTGGGGCAAGTTACTTCACCTCTCTGAGTCTCCATGGTCATGCCAGGAAACCAGCGAAGCTTAGGAAGCTCTTTGAAGCCTGAGAGTGTGAACTCAGAGTGTAGAACCTGCCACAAGAAGACCACTGAACCCACTGGCTCCCTCTAGACCCTTCAGAGCCCTGACCAGAAAGAGTTCTACTGTTTGGTATAGGCATTCTCCCAGTTTAGCCTTCTAAGGGTCCCTAAAAGTGTATCCATGGAATTATCTCCATGTTCTGTTGAGTAAACTGAGGCCTGAGAATATTGAGAACTGTGTCCATGTCAAAGTGCTGCTTGATTCCTCTTCAAAGACCTCCTCTTTCCAGCACACTGTGATGCTGTCCCACCACCAATTTCCCATGTTACTTTATAAGATTATATGTCTTCTGATGATAGCTTTCCCCTCTAATTTTACTTTGCTCTGTTGTTCTATAGTTCAGTTCCCAATTAGCTCTAGTACTAGATTAGTAGGATCCCTTTTATGGTATCATTTGTCCGGGTTGGGGAAGTGTGTGGTAGGGAAGAGGAGGACATATGTTCTAAATGTCCAGGAATCACATGGCTGGTGCACATCATGTCCTCATGTGTTACTAATTACACACACACAAACATACACACACCCAACTGAATGCAGCATCTTTCGACCATACGAAACTATTTTAAGTGCTTTTGTTTCCTTTTTTGACAATTATTTGGCACCTTCATTTGTGTATAGTATAATTAATGGAAAGTAGCATAAGAAAATAAAGCGTCTAATTAAGAACTACAGGAAATGTTATTCCGTTGTGTAAGCTGGGCTTCAATTTGGATTATTAGAGCTGGCTGCTGGCCTTTTGTCTCAGGAATTTGTTTTGTTGAACAGTTTTGCTTTCTTTCAGATGAATGTTGCTGTTGCTTTTATTTTCCTAATACAGGAAGTAGTAATTCCCTTTATTATATTAAGCTGTTTCCTTTTTAAGACACGTTTGCAAGCTGGGTCTGCACATTTCCTTGGCCACGCTGATCTTATATATTGTGTGTGTGTGCTTCCTGGAGCCATTTGTGCACTGATGGAAACTGTTAGCCTGTTGTTGTAGCCTGACCAGGGAAAGGCTACTTGGTCTGAAAAAGCCTTGTCAACCACAGAGAACCTTCCAATGAGGGGGTGACACTGTGCACTGCTAATATGCAGTGATCTTCACAGGCAGTTTGAGTGCAGGGCTGAGTGGGTTGAGGTTTAGAAGCAGAATGCTTTGGAGTTTTCATTTCTGGCCTTGGATTCAAATGTGGCTTCTGTCGGCCAGCAGCTGGAAATAGTTCTGTCTGATGGCCGTTTCTTTACACACAGCCCCAGACCTCTTCTGTTTATTCTTCCTGAGCACAATGACATTCAGAAAATGCTGTCACTCCCGACTCCTGCAGAGGCTGTGGGGTCAGGTAGTTTTTTGTTTGTTTTGTTTTTTGTTGTTGTTGTTGTTTTTTGGGTTTTTTTTTAATCTAAGTTGTGAACTTCAGAATAATCTGAAAAGTTCATTTCCATCATCCCTGACCCCCAAACTCCCCCAAACCATTTACCCACTCCCCATGGCCTCTGGTCGAGGCAGAAGAGTATTCATTCATCCTACAGAATACTGGACACTGGACAGTCACACCGGAAACTAATTTTCAGATGGGCTTGAGATGCGAGCCTTTGAACTTGCTTTTAGATTTTTTTTTCTTTTCAGCATACTCCATCTTTCCTGAGAAACAAGCTTCGTGCATAGTTCTGCCTTTTGTCTTTTTGATTTCACTTTGTTTGATTTACAAGCCCTACTTCAGACTTGCCCATTGACAGTGATCATGCTGGCGAGTGTACCACCCTGTGAATGTATTGGAAATCTTTGACTTACAACTTTAGAAAGGTTTGAATTCTGTGGCATTCAGATTGTCTCTCAGATAAGCTGATGTGTGTGAACACAATATTCCCCTTCAGTCAAAATTCTCAGAGGAAATCAATAAACTGATGTGCTTACTATTAATCTTCCTGGTGGATTTATAGGCCTCTTTATAGTGTTTGCCTGAACCTTTAAGTTTCTTAGCTAAATAGATCTAATTTTTAAAGTTGGCATTATATACATTAAATTTCAACCAACAAGTACATATCTAGCACTCCCCAAGCTGCAGAAACTAAATTATCATAGGGACAATAGTAATGTAGGAAGAGAAGAGCAATTGTCACAGAAATTATTAATAGTAAATTAAAGTAGCAATTGGAACTGCAGCTATTCTGTTGGGAAAGCACAATAGTGTCCTAAGTGTGACTGTAGTGACAGGGAGCTAACAATTGAGTCCCTGCTAATGGCCCAACAGGGGAAGGGCTTGAAAAGAGGCAATGAGTGGTTTACATTACAATGGGATTGTCTGAGAGGCACTCAAGTGTGGTCAGGAGGGGAGGTGGGCTGGAGACAGGAGGAATGAGAACCATGCAACTGTCAAGGGCATCTTGGGGTTTTAGACAAGGGCCGTGGCAGCTAGCCGCAGCCCACTGAAGCAGACGTGTCCATGGGCTGCCCAATGTTGATTGACACAAAGGAAACACAATGAGAAGATAATTGAGCGAACCAGGAGGTCTGGACAAGTGTCATAGGATCTAAAAGTGAGTCCTGGGAGCCATCAGAACATTGGCTGAAAATACTCCTGCCTTCACTCTGACCAGAGTTGAACCATTCTATGGAGAATAAAGCTTCTGTTAGAGGGGGTGTGTGTGGGTGTTGCCATGATTGGCAAATGTATTGAAAAAATATGCGCTTGACATCCGATGAACTCCTACTTTCAGTGACACACTTGTTTCTAACACACTTGCACACCCACACATTCTCACACTGCTTTTACTGGCTGTTTTAGTGTATAAAACAGCCATCTAGAGCACAGTCCAGATCCAGTGTGCCATTTGTTCTAATCCTGTCCTTTGTAGCATTTTCCCTTCATAGTCCAGTCCACAGCCACTGACCATGTATTGTGTGTACTTGTCATGCATTAGAGACACAGAGTATACAAGTGTGAGGGAACAAAGGAGGCAGAAGGGCCAATGGGGACTGGGGACGAACTGAGGAGAAGAATGTTCTCCCTGCAAGGCACTGCTGGCCATGTGATGGGATCTCCTGAGACTTTTACTCTTACCGATTACATCAAGGCCACTGTGGCTTCTTCACACAGGGCACACTGTTCCTACCTTTGGGTCTTTGCTTCAAGCTTTTCTTCTCACCTAGAGGTCCACGACTGGTTTCTTCTTGTCATTTAACTCTCAGTTGAAGTGCCATCCCCAGGAGAGGACATCCCATTCACTGAAATAATTTGATCATTTTTGGTCTCCCTGTTTAAATGATCTGTCTGGGCACATCACTTGCTAACACTTTTTCTTTTCACTGGTATCCTAAAAATCCCAAACGACATCTTACACGTGGTAGACATGCAAAACCTATTAGTTGAATGAATGTACGGATTTAATGTCCAGAGGCAGGGAATCATTAACGATAATGGCAATGCTGCACCGACAAGCTTTATGCACTAAAATGCCTCAGAACTTAAATCAAGAACATAGACTCAATGAAGGGACCTTGGGTAGCAAGATGGCTGCCAAGCTTGACAGGGTGAGGTTATTCCCTGGAACCCACGGAAGGGAAGGAGAGAATTCCTTCTTCGAGTTGTCCTCTGTCCTACACACACGCACCGTGGTACACTCTCCTACCTCCCACACACAAAATAAATAAATGCTTAAATAGATATAAAAACCTTCATTGTACATTAGAATATTGGCAAGTGAATGCGCACTCATGTATTTTAATATTAAATGTTCACAATATTTAAAATATTTTATATCTTCAACTCTAAACTGTTTTTATACACAAATTATATTGGTTAAGAAATTACATAGTATCTATAAGAAGGCATACCATAATCAGATAATAGATGCAACCTGGTGTCAGAAGAATGTTCTCATATCTGGAGTGCTCAGTGAAGTTGTGTGGAAAGCAGCAGTAATTGATTTGGGCTTTGAAAGGACTTGGGATTTCTAGGGTGAGCAAGTGGGAAGAACAAAGATGGGACGGGAACAATAAGCACATGGAAGACTCCAAGGAGACGGCTGTAACTGAATAAAAGGGCATGGTTTGCAGATAGTGAGAAGCAGCGGGAGCTGGTAAAGGTAGCATCACATTTAGGTTACTTAAAATCAAGCAGAGAGAGGTTTGTAGATTAGGCATGGAAAAAATAAGGACCTATTATAAATTCTTGAGATCAAGGGTAATATGATGGCATGGATATTTTAAGAAGATTACTCAGTGTGGGGAGTGAGCTAGGCTGGCAGTGAGGGGGGGGAGGGGGAGGTAACACCAGTATCCATCTGGTGTCCGGAGCAGACTCCAAAGTCAGCCTCGGCTATGCTTTGCCTGGTCTCTCCAGTCAGCCATTGCTAATCAATCTGCGCTGGCCCCAAGCCTGCCTGCCTCCTCTGAGTGTCACAGCGGAGAAATGAACACAGGAATGAGAGCAGAAAGGCAGGGAGGCCCAGAGGATGGCAACCTGGACTTTAGTAGCTCTGAGAATGTAAGAAGGATGAATGTCTTGAGATAGTCCTTTTGTCTTGGTAGGTTTTCTGTACATCATTATTCATTGTTAAAGAAACCTTTGCTTTCTCTTTCTGGGTCTCTGCTACTGGTGGGCAGTTTGTAAGGACTTGCTTCTTTAAAACAAAAACTTCCCTTAAATATTTGACAAACCTTTTAAAACAGTAGCTCTAGCAAATGATGTGCCAACCAAAACAAAGAAGAAAGAAAGTGAAGTCTGTTGCCTGTTTTTAATCTGCAAAGACTTGGGGAGACACCTGCTCTGTCCTTCCGTAGGGGTCAAGTTGTCAGAATATGTTAGGATTCTATTTTGTTCTTTTCTTTAAAAAATAGATTTTCATTAGCTGCTATTCTTAAAGATGAGTTTTAAATTGCAAAATAACAAACAAAATTACACATCAAATGCAGTCATCTCAGCTTGGGAGGCAGCGGGGAGCCTCTGATGTGTCAGAGTATGGGCTACAGGCACAATGCCCTGTTTATCCTAGCTGCATGCTGTCGCTGGAAAGCAAAGTTCACAGTGACCAAAAGGCCTTTTTTCCCAAAGGGGAAAACATAAAATCCGTGGCAAATCAACCCTCCATTGTAAGCTGTAATTCCTGGAACTGTTGAGAACATTGTTGCTTCACCATAGAAAGTTTACCTGTGTCCACTTGAGCGGGACAACCTCGGCAAACCTCTGACGCGGGTGCAGGTACAAGCACTGACTGCAGGTGCATATTTTTACTGATGACTTTTCTTTAACACCCCCCCCCATGTTTTCTCTCTTTCTTTCTACATGTGACTTACGATCAAGAGCTTACAAGATCCTATGAAAAAGCTAGTTGAGAAAGAAGGGAAGGAGAACACCCCGCGGAGGGAAGACCTGGAGGCTGCGACACAGGAGCCTAAGCAGTAAGTCCTCAGCCCTTCCTCTGGATGCATGCGTCCTTCTCACAGGTGAGGCTAGTGCAGTCCTTATAGCCAAGCCCAGTGAGCCCACAGACACCCAGGGGTCACCTGTCCTCACCATCCTGCTGCCTTGGGAAAGAAAACAGGTGTCCCCATGATGGCTCCATGGTGTCTGGTTCTGGCCCTGTCTGTTGTCATCAGCACTCACAAGAGATCCTAGACGGTAATCCCCCCACTTTTCCTGTTCTTGAAGTCTATGGCTTGTGAAATTGCTTAGCCATGTGTGTAGTCTAGAAACGTGTGGGATTGTGGCCTTTTCCCCCTCACTGCTCTGGCTTTCTGCTCTCCTCTCTGAAGCAGAGGATAGCCCAGGGTGAAGGAGGAAGTGGCTCCCCGGCCTCCATTTCTCACCTGCTGTCATTTAGAAACACGAAAGTGACTATGCAGTGCAAATGGCACCTGATTCCTAATCTACCCAGGGAGAGGAACTTTGAATGTGTGGCCTGGTCTATGGAGATGGGTGGCCTGTAAAATCAGTTGCTCTGGACCGGCTGGCCTAGGAAAGCACAGGAGCCGTCACTCCCCTCTCTGTGCCTTGTCTACACACCTCCAACATTTAGATGACAGCTTTCTGGTTAGACATGCATACATTTTTACTCTAGTTCTCAGAAAGTTTGGGATATGTTTTTAGTTCCATAGAAATATCTGCTCCCAACATTAGCCCCTTTTTTAATTTTAAAGAAAACCCTGGAAAGTTTCTCTGGTGCAGAACACAGACAAGTTTTCATAGGCTGTGATGTGGAACTGCACAATTGCCTCCTGGCAAGGAGCATCCAGTGACTGCCTGCCACATGCTGGCGCGGCGTAGGCGCTCTCTGTGGAAGCCCTTCTCCCATGGATCCAGCATGTATTCAGTTTACCCATGTCCACACTGTAGAGAATGAACTGTAGCTTGGGGATGGTAAGGTACTGTGGTGAACCCCATTAGAGGCCGCGCCAGAGTAAGTCCCACACAGCATCCTTTTATCATATAAGTGAATGCAATCCAAATAAAGCATTCATCTTTACTCAGAAGAGAACTGCACAGGACTCTCTCGATGTGTTGCCTTTCACTAATTTGGGTTTCTCAAGTGTCTTAGCACCTCTTCTTTGAGAGCTCCAAAAGCATACCAGTCACTATTTTAAATGACAGTAGAAAGTTACCAGGAATTTTGTTCAGAAATAGCAGGTAATGCTAGAAAGTGCCAAGTGGGTGTGGGGATGCTGGAGGGTCTGCATGAAAAGTCCTGGGAAGAGTTTATTCCAATGGGCAAGCGCACCTGGGTTTGGGAGGGGCCCTGCCCTCAGCCTTCTATGTAGTTTACCATCTCCTTTAGCACCAGGGATACAGAATTCAGCACTGCCAAGCCATCTCTTTCTATAGCTTTTCATAGCGACAGCTATGTAAATGCACTGCAGTTATCCATCCCTATGTGCCCATCAAGATGTTGATGGAGTATGTGCCTTCTGGTGAAGCCATGCTCGTGTATGAAGATGCTCTGCAGTGTTACAAAAAGCAAGCAGTGCTATTTCTTCTGCAGAAAATAGATGCCATACAAATGACTCCTCTTTCTGTGTCTCCGTCTCCCTTCCTCTACCCCTGGTGTGTGTGTGTGTGTGTGTGTGTGTGTGTGTGTGTGTGCCTGTGTGCCTGTGTTCCTGTGTGCCTGTGCGTATGTAGTGTGTGTTGAGGACAGGAGTTGTGGTAAATGAAGAAATAGATACTGCACTGAAGAATATAGCTATATCACAAACATAAATTTGCAGAACTGTGTAACTCGGCCTTCTTTTTATTTTAAGATTAATTTCTTTGGAGGATGAGAAACAGCACAAAGAATCCTCTCCTTGTAAGGGTAAGTTTTAATTTCCATTTTCATTGCTTCAAAGACCCTGCTGTAATTCACAACAGCCAACTTGTTTCTCTTTCTGGTAAATTACCTCTCGGTTGTTTTTTTTTTCCATCTTAAGAAAAGGCTATATTAATCTGCTTCCTGTAGTCTTCAATATTAGTGCTGCCAACCCTTTAGTAGTACCAAGAGACATTGTGTGGTTTGAACCAGAAACTTCAGCATCCTCCATGTGGTGGGACATGGCAGATAGCCACCCCTTTCCAGGAGATAGGATTTCTGAGCTGCTCTGAGTACTAATTTCTATATCATGATAATAGGTTTCTCTTATGACAAGCCAGCTCAAGCTGAATTGAAAAAAATAAAAGAACAAGTTTCTTTAAGCAAAGCAACTCCCCAGTGAGTTCTCCGGTCCCAGAGATAGAGGCAGGAGAAGTCACACATCCAAACTAAAGTAGGGAGATTATATAGCCTGTAGGTGAGGGGTGATGACCTATTTGCCATAAGCTGGTTTTGCACTCAAGTGTGGTCAAAAACTGAGCACTTTTGGCAGGGATTGGGCTGCTGTCAATTTCAGGGGAGGAACTGCCCTGATCACCAAGAATGGGGAACTGGGCTTTTTGGCGCCTTTTCTCTCCTGGAGTTTCTCTGAGAGGGTGGGGTTTGGAGAGAGAGGAGTGGAGTTTTCTGGATCAAGCAGGAGTGAGCTTGAGGTTCCAGCCCAACAGGAAGCCCTAGCTCCAGGCCTTAGTGCAATCTTGATATCACATTCAGTTGTGATCAGTGGTGATTTCTGGGTGGGCGTTCCTCGTTGTTGGAGACAGAATTGCTCTGACTTTGCCCTCCCAAGTGAATCCTCAGGCCACATTAATGAGTGGCACCAGCTACCTCAAGGTGAACTGAAGCCTATCTTAGGAGGGGCTCTGCACATTGAGAGGTGGCACTCTGATGTGGCAGTCTGCTGTCACTGGCCCCTGCACTGCTGCCAGATTTTCTGTTGACTCCTTATCATAAAGGTACAGACTATGGGAAAATTATAGTAAAACCAATATGTATCAGCGTTGAACCCTTCACCAGGAGTTAAAATCTTCATAGATGGAAAGGTGATGTACATTATGTAGGTAACTAAATATGTTATATCGATAACAGAAATCATCCAGCCTTCTGTTCAGACAGGCCCTCCTAGGGACAGTCTCATCTTCCCTGCCTTGAGCCAGGAAAGGAGATGTGCGGAGCAAATCCTAGAACTGTTCTTCTGCTCCATTCCTCTTCACCCTGGCTCTTCCCACTTTTCCAAATGGCTAAAGCCATTTGTAAGACTTGTCAAAGGAAAAGATATGTTTGAGCAAAGGAATGAGCCAGGAAGAACCAGGGAATGTAAGAAATGCAAAATTCTAGAGTCTGAGAAAAGTAAGGAGTGGAGGAGCTAGGCCTGATTTCGTGGCCCTGAACAAACGATCTGTGTTGATCCAGGCCTCCAACCTCTGTGCCCATCTGTGAACCTATGGCATGAATGTTGTATGGGACTCAAGGTCATAGAGTAGAACATACTTAATTATTTGGAAAAATGTCAACTCCAGTTTCTTATATTCATATAATAGTTTCAAATCTCTATAACTTATATAGATTTGTACAGTATATGAAAATGCAAAGTTTCTCTTTTCTTATTTAATTTAATTGGTGGGATATTTGCATACTCTTTTAAGATTGGGATCCATTATCATTAAATGGCATCTGTCTTATTCTGGGACCTGTTGAAGGTCTGGTGAACATGAGCAAACTGAGTTGAGACTGTCCTGACTGTCCTGTCATGTGCATACTCATGCATGTACAGCCACACTTGATTACTTATTGTGAGCCAACTTAGTTCAAGGGACAGAGTTTCCCCATGTCCTTAGTTCCAGCAGATGCTACTTTCCACTATCAGCGTCCAATCCCAGCTTGGTGTTTATATAATCAATGAGCCTTAGTAGTGGACTCAAAGTCCACTTGATATAATCTTCCCTTCCAGTTTTCTATATTTGATTGGGTATTTTAAGTATGAAATGACCTGTTTCTTCCATTAAAGTGTCAAAGTATTACCTGCCTTCTGTTACCTTCTGTCACCACCGATTCACCGCCTTACCTACCAGGCATGCCCTTAGCGTCTACTGGTATTTCTAGCGTCTCTGCAGCTTTCCTCAGAATTAGAGAACACGGGGTTTTCAGTCTTTAAAAAATAAAGATTCTTTATTGAGAATTCAGTATTCCTTTTTTCATTTTAGCCAGGCCTATGCGGTTAATATTTGTTAGTGATACCAAGTAATAGTCAATGAATTGTCATTCATTTTCCATGGGTGAAAATAGAATGATGTAATAGAGTGTTGTGTTGGTTATCTATCAAATAAAACTGAGATTCTTTGGAAATGTCAAATTTAAGTTTAGTTAAATGAATTAAATAAAATTGAAATTCCAGATTTAAATTTGGAAATCAACAGAGACTCCAAACTTAAATTCATTGAGAGCCAATAGCTGACGTAAAGGGGAAACTGAGGACCACTGCCTTACATGAGCTAGCTGAGACTTTTCATGCTTTCTAACAGTGTGTATTTACCTCACACATAGCTTATAAAAATGTACTACTGTGGGCTGCTCGTAACCAACTGCATACGTTGTGTTTCAGCTGAAGAAGAGAAAAGTACTCTGTCTTCTATAGACAAAAGCCCTGTGCACGATGCATCCTCAGGTAATCTAAAGACAGACTTCCCAGTTTTAATGATTTATTCAAACTCCGAGTAAAATGGAGTTGACTAATGATTTGTTTTCTTTCTCTTCTCTTAAGGACCAATAGATGAACTATTAGACATGAAACCCAAAGAAGGTAAGATTTAGACATTCTTTGAAGTTTATAATTTGATTAAATTAAGTTCTCTTTTATTGGTGCAAGAAAATTCAATAGTTATCTTTTTAATAGCTTTACAGTTCTAAACAAAAAAATTAGGTGACAGCCATTATAAATTACCTTACCTATGCTCAAACAAAATATAATATGTATGTTATTATTATTTAATTAGACAATGTTTTAAAAGCTGAAAATTATGACAAAGGGACTATGCTGTGATAGAAAAACTAACTTTCCAAATGAGATATGTGAAAATTTTGAATTTTGTTCCTCCCATCAATGACCTTAACTAATTTATTAGCTTCATATACAAACTCTGTAAGCCTCAGTTGTTTTTGCCTGTAAAATGGGACCAAGCATAGTAGCCTCGCCAGGTAACTGTCAGGAATGGAACTCAGGTATAGAAAGGTTATTTTGTGGTTTCTAATGCAGGGATATTCTTGGAATGATGGCTTGTTGAGAAAGGAGGGTTGGGAATGTTCTCTAGATGGTATACAGTGTTGTATGTTTATTGAACCTTAGTAAACCAAGTCCATCAGTCTTAGAAATCTTATGCTGGCTACTAAATAGCCACCTAAAAGAGAATTCAGGACCCTGAATTTAGATGACACTCATGGTACTGGGCAATCTAAGGAAGCTGAGTAGTTTCTGTGTAATCAATCCTAGCCTTTGCTTTTCATTGAAACAAAGGTTTCCTTTAAATGATTTGCTAAGAGTCCAAAATGCCCCTGAGACTCTTAGCCAAACATCAGAGAATCCCTTGGCCTGGAGACTGGCATTCTGTCTGATCATACGGGTTCCTTACATCATAGAAACTGACCCAAGCCCCCCTGTGGACCTCGGTTAACCAGGGTATGATTCAGCTCAGTCTGAACTTGGCCTGTTAGACCGTGTGCTGTTGTGAAAGATGCTTGGGAGAAACATTTAAAGGAAGGAAGGGAGGTTTATCTTGGCTCATGGTTCCAGTCCATGGTCTGCTGGCTTTTTAACTCTGTGGCAAGGCGGAAATATTGTGGAGGAAGAGCATGGTGGAAAAGCCGCTCACCAGAAAGGCCCGAAAGTGGAGCAACAGGAAGGAGCCAGCACGAAGA
>LOEQ01012313.1:0-10767 GCA_001685075.1 Bramus lutescens
TGACTTCCTTGCTCATGTTCTCCCTCCTTCTGCTCCTCATTTGGACCATGGGAGCTCGGTTCAGTGCTCCAATGTAGGTTTTTAACAAAAAAGATGAGGAGTGGAGTGGATGGAAGGAGAGGGGAGAAGGAAATGAATGTGAGGAGAGGAGGGAGGGGACACTATAGTAGGCATATAAAATAAATGAATAATTTAATAAAAATTAAATAGCAAACAAAAAACGAAATAAACTTGAAATTTATTTATTATAAAAATAAAGCAAAAAATTATTGCAGGAATTTTCCTTAAATACACCTGCATTAGTTACTTTTATTAGTTCTGACACAAAATAATGAAGCAAAGCAACTAACAGAAGTGAGGCTTTCGTTTTGAAAATAACTTGATGGCATTGTCCATGACAGCGGTGAGATAATAGCAGATTGTCTGCAGATGCTGATTGTTTTGTGTTTGCCACCAGAAGCATAGACAGTTGAATACTCATGCTCAATTTATTTATTTATTTATTTGTTTGTTTGTTTGTTTGTTTTGCAGTCTAGGAATTCAATAATGGATTTTCACCAACCCTCAGGATGAGTCCTCTCTGTCCATTAAATCTTCATAAAAACACCTTCATGAACACAGAGATATATGTACTTTATGATTCTAAATTCGGGCAAAAAGACAAAAGAGATTACTAGACAAGCAGTCATAGCACATGCCTTTAATCCCAGCACTTGGAAAGCGGAGGCAGGAAGAACTCACATGTGAATTCTAGGCCAGCATTATCTATGGAGCTAGTTCTAGGATAGTTAGGACTATTGAGAAACCCTGTTTAGAAAAACCAAAAAAAATCATCAAAGCCTCAAAATAAAAGGCTAATACATGTGTACAATAATGACAAATCACTGTACACAGGCAAGCACAATGTCAAGTAGGCAATTTAAAAACACTTCGTTTCTTAAATTGTTTCTAGTTTTTTATTCAAATTGTTTATCTCTGTGTCTCATATACTTACATCAATTTTAATAATGCTAAAGGCACGTCTGTAGAGTGTTTTCCATGCCCTATTAAATGGTTCTTTTATCACTTATCTAATCAATTTTTCTGTGTTTACCTATTTATTCAGTGAGTGCGAATGTGTGTGTATGCAAACACGTATGTAGCAAAGAGTATTTTTGGAGGTTTGAGGATAACTTCTAAGAGTTGGTTATCTCCTGTCACCTTCTGGGATCTAAGCATGGAACTCTCAGGTTGGTGGGACTGTTATACAAGTGCCTTTACCCACTGAGCCATTTCACAGGCCTGTATATTTTTTACATGTGCTTATTTGTGAGTAAAATTTTATTTTTATAAAATTCTTGATAAATTTAAAGTCTTGATATCTTTAGCTAAAACCATATTCTCTTTGTAACATAAGACCTTGAGATAGATGTTAGTATAGAGTTAAACTAAAATGACCGATTCACTTTATTTTACTTCTAGAAACTAAAAGTTGTTGCAGGAGGCTTTTAACTGTGTGAGAAGGTCCAGGGTTCAGAAGTTAATGGCATATAGCAGTCATCAGTAATGTGTCCCAGAAAGCAGAAAAAGAATGCAAAACACCAGAAGTGTCAGTGTGTTTGGCATCAGCTGATTATACATGAAGTATCTTTTATCAGGGCTTCAAATAGCTCTGAATGAAAACTAGGACATCTTTCCCCCTGTCCTCTGGCTTTAGAAAATGACTGTTCTTTTTGTTTATTTGTTTGTTGTTTGTTTTTTTTTCTTGCACAGTTGAAACAGACATCTAGAAGACATGCATTGTAGCTAGACTGAGTACATTTTCATAGTAGATGATGTTTAGGAGTCTGTGATATGCATGACGTCATCAGAACTGTTCCATCAGTCTTAATCTCCAGTGTCAAGCTGCAGCCTATTTTCCTCTAATACACTTAGAACCATATGGTGGTTTTTGCTTTCGGTGTCACTTTGGTTGGGTAGGCAATGCTTAGGCACAAGATTAGACATTTTCATCGATTCTTACAAGTTCTTTATTCACACTTGAACTAGAACAGCTGGTGCAGGGTTAGAGAGCACTTGTGTCCCCAAAAGCTCTGGATATTGCTTTCTGTTTCACCATCTGTGCCCTGTTAAATAGTCTTGTTTTTGCCAAGTTTGAACCAATTTATATGTAAAACCAGTTACTTAAACATGGGTCCAAGAAGCTTCAGGAAGAAAAAAGCATGATTTTAAACTGCACAACCTTTATACATTAATCATTAATATAGGAATGGGGGTTCAATTACTGCCACATAAAAGATCATTGTGTGAAATCATGCCTGCTGGATTTTGGAAGACCAGTGAGAATGAATTATGCTTTCAAAATCCTTGACCCCAAAGTCACAGACCCATCCAAAATCCTCATATTTCACATATGGAGAAATCCAGTATGGTTTATCAGTAAACAGCTACAGACTCAATTATATTATTCATTTTCATCTTATGTACACCATGGCACAGTGAAACCTGGAATAGTGGCTAACTGTTTTAGTATCCTAACAATTTTACTGGGTTGTACCTGACAAGAGTGTCCAGTAACAAGATTAGCCAGTATGTAGCTGCACGCTTTTAGAGATAGAACATCCTAAACAGCCACACGGAACAGGGCTTAAATTAGAAAGGCCACTCTCCTGCTTTGGGATATTGATTTTCATCACTGAACATAGCTGTCTTGTTATTTTTAAATTATGGGCTAGTCCAAGGATATAAAATGTTATATGTTATCATGGTTTTATTTGTTGTTCATTAAGCTAAATATAGAGTCCCACTAAAATTCTTAACTAATAGTAGAATGGTTAATATTTGACTAAATACTCTGGGTATTTTAGATAATAAATATAAGGTAAATAGAATGGACAGAAAACTGTTTATAAGCAATGACAAATACAACATACAGATACCATTACCACCAATATTTGTTAAATCTAATACCAACTACCATTGTATTTAGAAACTGATATGTTATAGGAATACATATTTCAGTATAACTAACTTATATTATACATGCATCTTAATGTAAGGTAATATGTAGCTCAGTTTTCAGGATACCTGTCTAGCTGCTTTGAAGCCCTGGGTTTAATCACCAGGACTGCATGAGACCAGGGAAGATGGTGTTCAAAATTCCCTACCACTCATTAAGAATGATGTTCAAGATTGTTATTAGCTATATAATGAGTTTAAAGAGAGTATAGGCCAGATCTCAAAAAATAAGAAACAGAATGAGAAAAACATCTAAAAATCAATGCAATTAAATATTTGCTAGTTATCATTTGCATGCATTTTATTATCTTCAGTTGTTATATATTGTTTTATTTAATTCATACAAGCACAGAAAAGGGGTTTCAGAAGAGATTTTCCAGTACAGTAGACAGAATATATAGTCTAATTATATTTAGTAGAGAAGTGTTGATGATACCTAATTCATAAAAATTTTCTTATTATCAAAAATTCCTATTTCTTCACATCTGATTATTATAGTCTCAGGTACAAAATTTTTCTCATATCACTTAGTTGCTACTACAATTCCTGCCATAGCATAATATAAAAGATGAATATGTCTGATTTCACTCTTATATAGTTCTCATGTGATTAATAACATGACTTACATGGAGATAGTTTCTATATGAAGCCCTTGTTAAAGTACAGGTAAAAACATTAACTACTAGAAATATATGAAATAATAAATTGAGCTTTCTATGAATTATTTGATGTTCTGGTGATTTTCAAATTTTTATATTTATAACAACAAAGTATTCTTCCTGTAAGATCGAATCCTTTAAATGTGGTTCGTTATATTTATTCTTTTACACCTATAAAGCTAGGAATCATTTTGTCCCTACTGGATTGTTGTGTTTATCTAAATATGCTTTAAAAACTTAGGAGTGAGATATCAGAGTAAGATCCTGAATGGTTAGAGAAATGACAGAGAAGCTACCAGTGGCCTCCTATCTCATCGTTCCTTGATCCAAAAGGACTCCGATCATCTCTAAGACCTGCTCTACTGCTTCCTATCTATCTGTCCTCAGTTCTCCACAACATCTATGATTAATTGTGGTCAGCTTGTGTCTAGTTCCACCCTTTGAGTCAAGGCAAACTTTACTGTCAGAATGCCAGAAAAAAAATTACACCACCTTGGATGCTCAGGAATATCTACTGCAAAAATTAAGCAAAGAATATTCCTTAAATATTTCAGTAAAAGCCAGTGACTTGGCTGTGTAAAATAAAAACCTAAAGAAGCTAAGCAGACCAGTCTTTCAACATATCCCAATGACAAAACCCACTTTCTTAAAAGAAGTATATTAAATGTTGTAAAATTAAATATTATCTGAAAGATGCTAAAAATCTACAAATATAACAATTGCAGATCTTTGAGTGATTTGTTATTTCTTCAAGCAAGAATACCAAGCCATAATATGAATTAAAATAAACACGTAAAACATTTTACATATAGATTTTATGTCATTGTGCTAATTTTTCACCATTTCTTATAAATGAGTAACATGGGAAATATACTAAAAATTTTAGCATCTTCTGATATTAAGTCTCAAATATAGAATCATCTGGATTGGACCTTTCTTGGAGTAATAGGTGTTGCGGGAGCTCCTTCTGCTCCTTCAGCCAGTAGCTTCTGAGATACCAGCCCATTGCGGCGTGGTCTCTCTTTAAGAAAGCAGCAACTGCCCTCCACTCGCTCTCTGGCTTCTGGCTCTGCTTCTGGCAGCTAGGCTTCTCTCCTGACTGTTGGTGTTTTGTAAGTTTTACCCTTAAAATAACTACCCCTTTAAATCCAAACTGGTGTGGGATTGTTTATGACTTACGCCTTCAAATAGGGATGAAAACGCAGGGCACTTCAGGCTTGGAAATTTATAAAGTAGATAAATATCTTACTAGGATTTAAACCTGTTAAGTTATCTGGTGAGAGCATGACCAGTGTGTACAGCCTTCTCTATGTGTGACTCTTGGCTTTATTTTTGTTTGTTTCTTTTCCTTTTGTTTTTTTTTTTTAGGTTTTTGAGACAGGGTTTCTCTTTGGAGCCTGTCCTGAAACTGGAACTAGTTCTTGTAGACCAGGCTGGCCTCAAACTCACAGAGATCCACCTGCCTCTGCCTCCTGAGTGCTGGGATTAGAGGCATGCACCACCACCGAAAACCTTGTTTTTGTTTGTTTGTTTGTTTTGTTTTTAATATAAGAACAATGATATAGAGTCCATGGGGCTCTTAATCTTATAATATTTCAAAGCCTCTCTAAACCCCCAAACCATTCAGATTATTACTAAGGCTTTTAGTTGCACACCACAGACTGAAGGCAAGTCCCTACTGTCGAAGACAAAACTTACATGCTTACATATTTCTTAGAACTCAGAGAAGTCCAGATGGTATCTACCTAGACACTTCATTCTTACTGATATGTGATTATAATAATCAAGTTTTTTGTGAATTCTACCAGAGGAGAAAGGTAAACACCAACTCACGTAAATTGGACAATGTGCAGAGAGTGAGTGACTTTACAATACTCAATCCTAAATGGGGTGTTTTCATCAAGTTCTCCCCCCAGTGCTCAGGGTACTATACAGAAGAGGTGGAAAAATTTCAAGAGCCAGGGTAATGGACGGCACAAAGAAATGGTGTTTTCCAGATACAACAGGACTCACATACATATGAACTCATCTATGACTTTCTCTGTGGACATACATAGAGACTCTGGCAGCATTCACAGAAGCCTGCCATGATCCGAGACAGATGGGGTCCCAGCACTGAGAGGGGGAAAGACACAAGAACTCCCATGCTTACCAAGAAGCAATCTCAAGTAGTTTTCAGTCATTATACCTTAATGGGTACACATTTAAGGGCAGACCACATGCTCAACAGGAGACGGCCAGCAATGAACTCCATGGTATAGTTGGAGGTTTTTTTTGTCTCATATTACTTTGTTTAGGAATTTTTCTACCTTAGACGTCTTTTGCTTGTAAGATTTATTTTCTAATTCTTTGCTTTTATGAGGTGTGTGTGTGTGTGTGTGTGTGTGTGTGTGTGTGTGGTTTCTTATGCCTCCTTCTCTTCTCTTATGGTTTGTTTTATTAGTTTTCCTGTGAAAGAGAATGAGAAAGACAAGACACAGAGACAGACACAAAGACAGAGGTAGAGAGAAAGAAAGAAGGCTGGAACATGGATAGGTTGGGAAGAGCAAGATCTAGGTGGGGATTAGTAAGAAAAAAACTGTGATGAGAATATATTGCACAAAAATAATTTATTTTAAAAAATAAATGAAAAAAGCATTTCAATGAGGAATAAGATATCAAATTACAGCCTTATAAATGTTGAGTTAACCAGTTAAATAGAAATATCTTCCAAAATTTAGCTATTGCCAATAGAAAATACCCCTTCAATTAGCAAACTCACCTCTAAATGTAATTTATGTATGAATACATATATTTTATAACTATAGGTCAGAATGAATTAATCATTTGATATTTAAATTATAAAATATAGTTATTTGAGAGAAAATCTCACTTTTCAAACTCTTCTATTTGAACAGCTATTATTATTGTTTTTCCTACTCAATTCCATTTACCCTTCTCCAAGTACTAATTCAATTATTTTATATTTTGTTTCTAAATACAAACATGTATTACTTAAAACACAGTACAAGTCAGGTTTTGTGACACATGTTTTTTATCCAAACACACAGGAGGCAGAGGCAGGCAGATCTCTGGGAGTCCAAGGTCAGCATGTTGTACAAGATTAATTCAGGATCGGCAGCTGGGATTACACAAAGAGACCTCATTTCAATAAAACAAAATGAGAAGTAAAATCAGAGCAATCAAAGAACAAACAATAAACAAAACGCAGAACAAGAAAAATATAGAATGGACTGTCTAAAATGTCTAAATGGTTATTTGGATTACAGCACACATACACAAAAATAATTTGCATATGAGAAAAAAATTCAATATTTGTCTTTTTAGGAATATTGATGCTAGCTCTGTTTATTTTCCTGAAAATTCAATTTTTCTTAACAGTTTAATAATATTACATTGTGTAAATGAAATGCATAATCCTTTTTCCATTAAGTGGCTGATGGGCATTTAGACTGGATCCAGTTTCTGGCTATTGTGAAAACAGCAATGGGGTAACTTTGCAGTAAGACATAGAACCTTTCAGAAATTTGCCCAAGAGTGGTGTACCTGGATCTTAAAGTAAACACATTTTCAGTTTTTGAGTGAACTATACACTGATTTTTTGCAATGGATATACTTGTTCAAGTTTCTACCAGCAAAAAATTATTATTTTCCTATCCTCGTATTGCTTCCAGAATGTGCTGTCATTTGCTGATTTGATCTTGGCTATTCTGATAAGATTAAGATGAAATTATGAAGAAGTTTATTTGCATTTACATGATGGCTAAGGATGTTTAACATTTTTCTGTTTTTTAATCATTTGTGCTTCATCTTTTACAAACTATGTACTTCTATTCATCATTTATATTGGATTGCTTGCTTTTTCTTATTTAGTATTTTAGTTACTCATAGTTTTGATACTTACCATTTATAAGTACTATTATTCTGCTAAAGAAACATAGTTACAAAATTATTTCTAATGATATTTTGTTAAACCCAATATATCACTCAAAACTTCCTCAAAGAAATTTCTTCTTAGAGTAGATGGCAATTAACAAAAAGACTCACAACTTGGTAATATGCATAGAGAGACTTAGGAACATCAAGTCCTAAATTGGATATCTTTATCAAACCCTTAACCTCAAGGTTCAGAAAGCTGTTACAGGTGAAATATTATAAGACCCAGAGGTGATGGATAACTGATAAGACTACATTCTCCTTTCTGGATAAATGGGACTAATAGAACAAAATTAGATAAGACTGAATAGAAGCCAGTTTTCCAAAAGAATTATTAATAAAAATGAATGCAAATTTAGATGCAAAGTCTAGAGTGACAGTAGAGTAAAATAAAAT
Organism: Bramus lutescens; assembly: GCA_001685075.1. Taxonomy (NCBI): domain Eukaryota; kingdom Metazoa; phylum Chordata; class Mammalia; order Rodentia; family Cricetidae; genus Bramus; species Bramus lutescens. The sequence goes on from LOEQ01012313.1 coordinate 7,989, forward strand.
TTGCATATGATATAAATGAATTAGAAAAAAGTTTCAAAAGTTTTTTTGTTTTTAATCATATATATATGATAATATATGACAATTATATATAAGATAATATATATTATATAAGATGAATAAATATATATTTCCTTCACACAAATTTATTCATCTTATAGAAAACTGTCTGAAAGAAGTGAAATCAATTTCTCAAGGTCATTCAACTATCAAGAACAAAGCAATGTTCAAGACTTTAAGACTTGAGCTGTTTACAACAGATCATTAAACTCAGAAAAACTGGTATAAAGAAAGGAAAGGTACTGGTGTGAGATGTTGTTATCGAAGGTGTTAAAAATAGCTCAGATAAATTAAAAGAGCAAGGAAGTCATAAAAAACTTTAATATGAGTCATGACCTAAACAACTAAATAAACATATTCAGATTTAGTAAATGCTTAATGGGAGATTGGAAGGTCATCAACACAGGTGCCAAAAGTTTTAAAATGGAAACATATATCTACAGACTCAGAAAATAATGACAACTTTGTTTATATTTTGGAGAAAATGAATTAAAGTTGATATATATGGATCTTAATGTAATTTCAAGTGATGCCTTATTTTGTGGTATTATATCTTTATGGTAATTTCCAGTGAGGTTTTCTTGAACAACAAGAATCTGAGTTCCCAGGAGTATGCAATGCCTTTCTTTAAGTCCAGTTGTAACAGGTGTTCTTGGGAAGATCCAAAGCCTATTGGTCCAAATGGTGCTAAAAAATCCTGGAGCAGACACACTTCATTTCTTTATGTTGTGATTAAGAATGCTTTAAAACAGAATTACCTTGGATGTCCTTTTTTTTCTACTAACTTTTAACATGACATAACTGTTGACAATGACAATATCAAATATTATTTTCAAGATGAAGGCTTGTCACCAACATTTGTGATATTTATCTGCAGAATACAAAAAAAGTTTTCACAGACTTTCTATGTTTTTATCATTTCTGACTTTTTGGCACTCATTATCTCCTCGGCTTCAGGATCACAGTCTTTTCTAAAAGGATGATGAAACATCCTTTTCTTAATCCCTACAATATTCACTATACCTAACACAGTTGCTAGAATAACAACAGCAACAAATCCAAACAAACAAAAAAATCATAAAAATTCCTTGCAAGGTAGTGATAGTATAATAACTGACCTAAATATGAATGCAACTCAAGCTCCTAGTACTATGTATAAGTCTCGACTGAATTAAGGAGAGGACTCCTGATTTGAAGGAGCACTGAAGATAGTCAATTGTTCTATCATTGGGAAGTATAGTATACAATTACTGAACACTAAACATCTTTCCAGCAGAGAGTATAGATGAAATAATACACCAAAGAAAAATAGCAAGTACTATAAAATTAAGAGATTTGGAAAAGAATGTTTAAAGCTATAGAGTTAAGTGGAAAAAACATGCCATCTTGTTTTGATATGTAATTAGAAACTGAGATGGAAAAATCACTTAATAAAAAGATTCAGAATGAAAAGACTTTCAAACTTATGAATGTGTTTAATTAAAAACAAATGCAAGCCATTTTAAAATTATGGGCCGGTGTCTCAATTAAGGCAATATTAAATTGTGTTTTAACAGACTAAAGACTCTTTGCATAATGAAACAAAATTACTAGAAACCACAAAGATCAACACTAAATCTGGATTCTTTCCAAGAATACATGACATGACAAAGTAGATCAATGTACACACTACATCTATTCTGCTTGACTGCCAGCCAAGTAGACTTTATATTTGCTTAAATATACATTAAGTTTTCATAAAGAAAAAGGTGGATCTTTTTTATCAAGCCTCTTGAGGTTTTCATTTTTTTAATGTATGAAAATAATTATAAAAGTGGTGCATTGGGACTGTCAATCTATATGATGCTGAGTGTTGTAGGAGATACACTGCACTGAATAAACTATTCTTCACTATCAAATGAGTTTGTTGTTAAGATGTGTTCACATATACTATGTTACTTTGTATTTTCTAATCCAATAGTATCCAAATATATTTTCTTTTATTTTTATTTCTTCTTCTCTTTATCTCCCTCTTGGTTCACCTGCCTCTTGCTTGGTAAATAAACCACTTATTTTATTTCTAGCATAAAATGAAATGTATGGAAGCTTTAACTCTATTGACTGACACAGTAGCATCTGAAAACATACTTGAAGCTCCAAACATCACCTTCAAATTGTGTATCTAAAATGACTCAACCTCCATTCTTTGGGCAACATGTCCTAACTGATCTATAACATTCCCATGGTGCTATAGGCTAGCAACTCAACACATAGTTGTTGGAATCTTATGATGACTATATTACTACAATATAAAAGATAAGAAAATATCATAATTTCATATAAATAAGGATCATAATCAAATCTGGTTAATTATTTAAGAATATTCTTAAAGCTAACTTTGAACCGTTCTTTTTTTCTAGACTGACATTTTCTACATTTTAACTGTAAAATTGCCTGCTGTCAAAAGTAATAATGGTGTAAAGGATGAGATAAATATGGAGAATGAGTCAAGAAATCTGGTAGGACAAAGGAAACGTATATTCTGGCAGACTTCTATAAATGAACAAATACCAAAGCTAAGAGTGTGCATAAATTGTCTATTGGACACAGGCGCGGATGTAAGTATCATTACTCCACAATCTTGGCATCCACATTGGCCTCTTCAGGAGGTAGACGTACAGTTACTGGAAATTGGAACCCTATCTCGGGTAAAACAAAGCATGAGATGGGTTGAATGCATAGG
>LOEQ01012313.1:10796-21813 GCA_001685075.1 Bramus lutescens
AAATAGGAAAACTAAGGCCATATGTAGCCAACATTGCAGTGAATTTATGGAGTCGTGACCTATTGCAGCAATGGAATACCCAAATTAACATTCCTGCTGCTTCTAATGCTTATATTTCTGAGGAAAATATTAAAAGATATTACAGATGGCAGAAACCGGCCATTTGGGCTGTACAAGGTATCATTAAAGAATAATGGATTCTGTTGTCAACTCTAATCTCTGTCAAACAGAGTCAATGAGACATCTGTGATATTAGCCAGGTACTCCTGAGATACTTTTTCCATATGAGTGTTAGTATGAGAACTTCAGCCTACTGAATAGGAGGACACATTTTATCATCCTATATATCTAGTGTGTGACCTATACGTATATTTCTCATAAAGAAACAATAGGAACCAATAGACCTCTTGATAATTTCAGTGTTCTAATATCTTGGCTAGAATTCTTTTTCCTTGACATTTGTTTTTCATTTCACATGAAGTAAAGTTTACTTTTCAGAAGGATTTAAGTCAACATTTCTCATCATTTATTGTGCTGATGGACAATTCCACATACAATCAAACTCTGAGCTGCCATCACCATGCTTTACTGTCATCTTAATGAGTGCTACCAAGACCAGGGCTGAATATATCAAAGGGAGGAACATGATTTCTATCAGCATGTTCTCTAATACCATGTGAGTGATCAATGAATCTCTGTCTTATCTTGTCTTATGTCTAAGGTACACAGACACACTGAAAATTTTATAACCGAGCTCTTCATTGACTACTCAATTAAAATTATTTATAATGATAATAGCTTATGTAAGCCATCAATTTGAAACACATAGATAAAGGAAACTGAAGAATTTCTTTTATTGGACTGGCATATAACTCTTCTCCTACTGGTAAGCCACAGCCTTGTGGTGATATACAGATTAGTAGAAATGAGTTAATTTAAGATGTAAGAGCTAGATAGAAATATCCTTGAGCCATTGGCCAAACAGTGTTATAGTTAATATAGTTTCAGTGTGATTATTTCGGTAAGGGCAGAGGGGAAACCAATGCACAATTTCCATTTACACCCTCTGTCAAGCATTATCTTAAATGGTAATTAATGTAAGGTGATCCAGCACCTTGTTAGTCATGCCATCCCTGGGTAAGTAGGTAAGTATGGCCTATGTAATAAAGCAATCTGTGTAAGCCAAGGAGCAATGTTCCTTTATCATCTATGCTTCAGTCCTTACCTTCACTTTCCTCTTTTCGTTTCACTCAATAATGAACTATGATATGCAAACTTATCAAAACTTTTCTTCACCTATTTGTTGTTTGGTTTTGGTAGTTATTACAATAATAGGACCAAACAGGGCAAATAAATAAATATAATTTCTTATCAAATATCATGGGCTCTACATCCTTTCTATGTAGACTACAGGACAGAAGAAAAATGATTCAGACACTGAGAAGGTCCCCCATTTGCTGACAATTTTGTTAAATTGACAACATAATCAGAGAGGAAAGAAACTTAATTGAGTAAATTATTCTATAAGATTTGTCTATAGGCAAGATCATTGTGCAATTTTTGATTGCAGTAGCAGAAACTATCAAATTTTGAGTAGAGTTTCTTCTCATATGTTGTCCAGGAGTTTCTATGTAATCAGAGTGAAGACGTCCTGTGGAACAAGCAAGTAGTCAACACTCCTGCATTACCTCTGCCTTAGTTTCCACCTTGAGTTTTTGCCCTGACTTCACTCAGAGATAGAGCACAATGTCATAGTTAGAATTTGAAATAAATATTTTTCTTCTCAAGTCTATTTTAGTCATGGTATTTTCCCATACCAATAAAAATATAAGTGAATCCTGCCTTTTCAGTACCTGTATCTTATAATCAGGTTTGAGTTGTCCTGGGTGAGTTCCAATATCTCTGCAGTCCATTGAATACATCAGAGATATTCTTTTTTAAAGAATTTCAGTATATTTGATTGCAATTGTCCAACTGTCCAACCCTTAGAGGAAGTGATTTTTTCCCTATTCTTGGACCCAAGACTCAGTGAGATCACAAGCTTCTGACAGAAACATTTTTGTACAGTGACTTGCTTGGACCCACTTGAACAATGAAGTCATTCACTGGCCAATGACAATAGGAAAATTCAGGGATCAACAACTCTTACACTTGTCAGATGTCATTAAAAATAAAAGCCCAGCCTCATGATAAATGTTTAATCTCAGGTAAGTTGGCCAGTGACTCTTGGGATTAGTTGGAAAATGCCCACAGTAGAGGGCACATGTTTGGACAGTTATGCATCACTCCATTTTAATATACAGCAAACCTTACTATTAAACATACACACAGAGAGAGAGAGAGAGAAAGAGAGAGAGAGAATGAGAGAGAGAAAGAAAGAGGAGCTTTATTTGGGTAATAGGGTAATAGGAATGGATGTCTTATTCTATTTCTGTGTTTCTCTTGTTAATTTTCAACTGGTTGTCGATCTGTAATTTAATTTGATTTCTTATGAGAACAATAGCAAAACTTTATAAAACAGGACATCTGCAATAGCTCAAAATGTGATTTTTCAGATTTCCAGACCCTATCCCTGTAGCTTCTGTGAATTGGGCCCTAGTGACCCTATGACACATCAATCTCTTCTGAATCGTGCTGAATCCCAGGACCCAACATTGCATCACAGAGTGTATGGAGTGTCGCACTTACTCTAAAAGCCAGTCTGTCAAGGTTCCCAGATTTCACCACTGGACTAAGGAGCCAGACCCAGGGACTTTCATGTAAATGCAGTAGGTGTACATTTGAGAATGGGAACTGGGCTTACACCACAGCTGAGGGAAATGATTGTATAGGAAGTCTTCCCATGTCCTATTTCTGTAAGTATTTTTCTCTCTGAATTCTCTGCTTTATCTGGGAAATGTAATCCAACATGGGACCAAGTGATCTTTATTATTCTCAGTGTCTACAATATTGAAAATTCTGGGTATTTCAAGTATCATGAACTTGGATCTATTTTCTCACCAGATCAGCTGACTATTGTGTAGAGCATAAAAAGTCATTTGATATTCCTGGACAAGCATGAGCTTAATGTGGCCTTTGGGAAAGTTCAACAACTGCACCAGGTCAGAAATACTCTCCACAGAGTCTGGCCCTTCCAGTAGGCATTCTCAGTATCTCCTATATTGACTGGATCTGTGTATACCTTATATCTATGCAGGGATGTATATCTGTTATTACAAAGAGACCTAAAAATAAGACCTCAGGTTTCTGATACAAAAAATGGACTTTAGGTTGTTTATTTGCAATAAAATTTATGCAGCTATAATATAATAATAAATGTAAAATATCATCTACCATGAGCAAGTAGGCCTTATTCCAGAACATAATAAAGTTTCTACATATGAAAGTTACAAATGTAATCCATAAGGTAAATAGACTGAAAGAAAAAAATCCACATGATCATGTCATTAGACTGAAGGAATGAGTTTAACAAAATTCAATTCCCTTTCATGGTAAATGCTGTGAGACTCTAGTGATTCAAAGAAAATTCTGCAACATAATAAATGCAATATACAGAAAGCTCTCAGTAAACATCAACTGAAATGCAGAGAATTTCTAAACGTTTACACTAATATCAGGGAACAGGCAAGGGTTTCTATTCTCTACACATCTATTCAAAATAGGACTTGAAGTTCTATCTAGAACATTAAGATAGCTAAGGTTTTCAAGTGAATAGAATTAGAAATAATTCAAAATATCTATACTTGTAGCTTATATGAGTGAAAATACAAATGATCCTAAAATTCCCATCTGAAAACTCCTAATGCTGATAGACAGTTTCAGCTAAGTAGGACACAAAACAAATATCAGTGACCTTTCTATATACAAATGATAATTAGACTGAGATAGATGTTGAAAAGGAAACAATACCATTCACAAGAGCCTCAAAAATAACTTGAGATAATTCAGCCAAGAAAGTGAAATATCTGTATGATACGAATTTAAGATATTTAGGCAATAAATAGAAATAGTAAATAGAAATGGAAAGATTGTTGTAGGGTAGAGCATCCATTGTTGTATGAGGAGGGGACCCCTTGTTTGTCCCAGCCACCTGGTTAGCTTACATTTAAAATAACCACATAGAAACTGTATTAATTAAAACACTGATTGGCCATTAGCTCTAACTTCTTATTGGCTTCATATTAGTTTAACCCATCTTTATTAATCTGTGTATCACCACGTGGCAGTGGATTACCACAGATTCTAACCAGCATCCAACTCAGGCAGAGAATCCATCGCTTTTCTGACTCTGCTCTTCTTCCTCCCACCATTCAGTTCTGTTTCTTTCTTCCTAACTAAGTCCAGCCCTATCAACTAGGCCAAGGCAGTTTCTTTATTCATTAATCAATGAAAGCAACACACAAACAGAAGGAACTACTACACCATTTCTGTTTAAAAAAAAAGGAAGGATGTAACTTTAACATAGCAAAATTGCATATAACAAAGCAGTTATCAACCAAGAATTACAGTTACTATATATNCTTCAACTCCTTCAAAGGCTTCAGAAGAATACAAAATTACCTTTGGAAACTGGAAGTGTATTGCAAGCAACTTCCAAAATTTTAGAATTAACAGAGATATTTCGCTGCCTAGACAATCACCCAAAGATTTTCTGTAGCATTGGGGCTTCCATCTTCAGCCCACAGGCCCATAGTATCCAGAAGACTTTTCCATGAAGCAGGAAATTTCAAAGACAGTTCAGTCATTTCCTTCTGTATCCTGCAGAATGTCTCACAGAATCTTTCATGAAGCAGGAACCCTGAGAGATCATCTCACCTTTAAGCAAGTTCAGCAATCATCTTTCTGCTTGTTCTTCATGTCCAGTTTATACAACAGTCCAGGCAAGAACATTTCTTGCCTAAATGGCCAAACAACTCCATAAGGAGCCTCTTGAATTCCCTTCTTCCTTAGGAAGTAGCTTGGTCCTGCCTTGAGCAGATGTGTCTCATTATCATGAAAAATCCTAATTTATTAAAACATTTTAAATGCTATATTCTGTAGTCTCTAAAAGATATGAAGAATGCCTATCCATCTGAAATATACCTATGCACATCTAGAAAAATCTAACTAATATGACTACAAACTTGACTATTATAGAAGATTATCTCTTAACCTATATTTCTTAATTATACATTACATTTTCAAATGAACTACGCAATCAAAATACCTTAATCAAGGGCAGAAAAATACATATAACAAGATTGACCTTAAATTTCTATAAATAAATCAAGATCCATACAAATGCAAATTATTCACATCTATATTATATCCCCCCTTTAAATGTAAAAGAACATTTATAGTCAATATTTGAAAATAAGGGTGTGGATTTGTTTGTTGTCTGAGGTTTTATACCTGCCCAGTTTCCACAATAGTTAACTCCCAAAGGAATCACGCAGAGGTCTACATAAGTTATAAACTGATTGACCCATTATCTCAGATTCTTATTAACACTTATAAATTATATTAATTCATTATTCTTATCTGTGTTAGCCACTTGGCTTGGTAACTTATTTGTTGGGGCAGTCACTTCTTCCTTATTTGGCTGGGACAGGACTTCAGAATGTGCTTTCTTCTTCCCAGAATTCTCCTGTTCTCCTTGACCAACTTCTACTTCCTGTCTGATTGTCCAGCCTATACATTCTGCCTGGCTACTGACTAACAAGTGTTTATTTAAAATATAATTGACAGAATTCAGACAATTATCCCACACCACTTCCCCCTCTTTTTTTAAAAAAATAACAAGAACTCTGAATCTAATTTCCTTTCTTTAGCTTTTCTCCTCACCATTAGCCATAACAACTTGTAAGCAACATTCTAAGCAAAGGAAAATATCCATAGTCCATTTTAGTGAATATAAGCATAGTTTTCCAGGCTTCTTCCTGCTGTTTGGGGGTGCTGATAATCTTATGGGGACCTAAAGAAAATGTAGAATTATCATCAAGTCCTCACTGGAGTATCCTGTGAGGCTTCATTATCTCAGGCAGCATCTTGGATTTGTTCTGGATGTAGAACTCAGATATCTGGGCCATGTGTTCCTACCAGAGATTTTTCAGGTGGTCTTCTTTGATTAAACCTGATTTTTCTTAAGTCAGAAAAAGTCCATTGCTTCTAATTTTCAGAGGGAATGAATTCAAAACCTCTTCTCCAAAGTAACATATCTCTTGACTTCAATTTTGAAGTCAAGATATTTTCAAAATACCTAACATGGATTAAATCAGCAGCATTTATAAGCAAATACCTTTTAGCAGCTGTTACTACTTCCTCAACATTCAAGCAATTCAAAGAGAGCATAATAACATACAATATCCAGATTCTCTGTATTTTTCATCTTTATGTGGCTTTATTTTAATTTTATTTGTTTTATTTTTAATTTTTAGCTTTTTGAGACAGGTTCTCTGGATATCTTTGTCCTGGAACTCAGTCTGAACACCAGGCTATCTTTGAACTCAGAGGTCCACCTGCCTCTGCCTCCCAAGTGCTGGGATTAAAGGTGTGTACCACTACACCCAACTACTCTCGTTTTTCCTTTTTTCTCCCAAGCCTATATATAGTTTTAAACACAGTAAACCATTTAGAGGTTGTTTTTTTAATCTATTTTTACTTATCTCCCTCTTTTTCTAACCACATGAGTAATTTGCTAAGCAATATGGGTAGGATAAAGCCATGGCTTTGATGGCTGAATACAGCCCATTGTTTTTAGCTTTCTGAGATTCTAGCCTCACGGCTGAGGTACCAGCAGGAGCCATGTTTATCGCCACAACTCTATGGCATTTCAAGGTCTCTAGCAGTAAGCAAGCTTCAGCAGTCTGCTCACAAACCACATTCAAATGCTCTGTAGCTGGACCTTCTCCTGAAAGAGTCAAAGTTTGTGTGGACAGCATGACTCAGAAATGTGGCATTTTAAAAAGGCACAGCTTTTTTCCTGCTATGGCTGAAAACAAAAAAGCATGTGGTCAGATTTTAATCAACACCATTTAAGTGTTTTGTGGCAGGACCACCTGAAAAGCTGCAAGGTTTTACAGCTAAAGCTGAGTCAGTAAGACTCTTAAATGAGAGCATTTGTCTCTAGTAAGCAAAGCACATATGAGAAAATGCTGTTATTAAGTACCTGTGTTTAACTCTATTTTTTTTCTAGAATAAATTCCCAAGCTCTCTCAAGCTTTTAAGTAGATTTGGTCAGCCCCACATTGGCACACCCTTTGTTATAGGGGTGAGAGCCCATTGTTGCATGAGGAAAGGGCCCCTTGTTTGTCCTCACTGCCCAACTGGCTTGCAAATACTCTACTTGTCCATTTATTTAGCTGTAGTGCTAGAAAATTTCAAGTGTTATAAAAATATCCTTATGTAATGGTAACACTATATGTCTTACTTAAGATTTCTATTGCTGTGAAAACAAAAGCAAGTAAAACAAAATGTCATGACCAAAAGAAATTTGGAAAGGAACGGATTTATTTCATGTCAGTGTTCATCACTAAGAACAGCCAGGGATAGAACTCAAATGATGAAACTGGAGGCAGGAACTGAAACAGAAGCCTTAAGGGTACAGTGCTTACTGGCTTGTTCTCCATGGTTTCTTCAGTCTTCATTACAAGTTCCAGAGAACTCTCCTGATGATAATTTGTATATGAAGAATCAATGCATCATTTCTTTTCTGTGTTTCTGAGCATCCCTTTTGCTGCTGAGCACATCTTCAAAAGGGTTTGTGTCTGGGTTCAAACTGAATTACCATCATTATGTTTAACTTTATTTTGTCAGTGTCTCATTTGTCAACAGTCTGGGCAGTATCCTAGCTGCAAGTGTTATATTGTGGCATCTTGCCTGTTCAGTGATATCAGTGTTATCTACAATCCAGGTGGCATTTTCATGTTAATTCATATCTTCTTTGGAGACCTTGGGAGTCATTGCTAGAAGCTAGGAGTCTTTGTTTGCCATACTATATTTTGATCAAATAATATAATAGATATTTTTTTATCAGACCTTTGACAAGTTTGAGGACCATTGTTTATATTATATGTGAGCTAAATAAACCTAGGCCTAATCTTAAAAATATATCTAGCCTTCTGACAGCAACCAGGTCATTGTTTTAACCTGTGGATATATTAGTCAAATGGACCTCTTAGGTTTGGTCTTTCTTCTTAGAGTAAATATTTTTTCTATCCATAGACAGATATTGTAGGAGTAGTTAGACTGCAATATTCATTTACAGACAATTGATATTATGTCAACAGTTTTAAGAAACAAGTTTGGACTTCTCTAGGAAACTTTCCAAAGCTAAGAGCTTTAAACTTGTCATTTCATAAGAGGCAAAATACATAGAACCCGGGAGCCCAGAGGTAAGTAACATGATGATTAATTATTAATTTGCATTTTTACATCAGTCATCTTTTCTCCTTTAAAGAGAATGATTCAATTTCTAACATAAACATTATGTGGTAAATTGTAACCAGTTATTTTTCAATGAAGAAAACCAACCAGAATTAAAACTCAACATGGGTAAATCACAAATATATTTTACAGTTTCCCTTCAATTGAGTATAGTTCACATCCCATCTTGCCATCTATGGATTCCTTTCCTCAGGTCAGGCTCTTGCTATCTTTGTTCTTCTGGTTAGCCAGACTTAGAAAACTCCTTTTTCTCTCTGCTTCATTTTCCATTCTCCTGACTTCTCTTTTGCTCCCCAGACAAAATGCAATTTCCCTTTAAGTTACTTTACCTTTGTTTACCTCAACAATTTACAATGTTACATAGGTACAACATTTCAAATAAGAGCAGAAATATATATATAATCTCAAATAACAAAAATAGTTTTAAATTTTCATCAGCATAAAAATACCTGTATCATTGTGAAACAAGTGAGATTAGCAGTTATTTTCTTTATCCTAATCAAGTTCCCTAAATGATGACAAGTATTTATAACTCACTGAATACAAAACCCATGTATTTTTTTCTTATATGGAAACAGAAGCAGATTTTTTTCCAAGACATAATGCATTTTGTCTTTTATTCCAAAGCCAAACTTTTTAAAATAATTTAACAGTTTTTCCAAGCAATGTCAGGCTAGCAGCTGGCCAGCATTCAAGACCCAGAACTTATTACAGAACAATAAAAGGAGTCACAGTAAGTGAAGAAATTAGCTTAGAATGAAGGGAAGGAGGACAGTGGGAAGAGTGTCCTTGACTGTCTTGCAGAAGAGATTGTTAAGGCATGTAGCCATCATTACCCCAGATTCTCTCTTCAGCTTTCCCTGTATCTTATCAAATTCTGGCAACCAATTCCCCACAAACTTTTAGCACAAGTGTGAATCTTCATACCCCTTCCCCACCTTCCTGTACAAAGCGTATGCTCCTGCCCCCAGCTGCAAACCTCTTCTTCATGCCAAGACAAGCAACCCAAGCTGTGGATCAGGGTGCAAGAGAAAAATGGAGTGTCAGGGGGAGGGGGCGATGCAGCCCTTGACATGCCTCATCATCCTTCTTTGTTTCTTTGGAGCGTTTTCCTTTCTGGATAATAAGTTCCACGTCATTGGCTTTGGCCTCACAGTCTTGGAACGATCCAATCAAATGCTCAAAAAGGATGGGAAAGTTTGTTTTTCTCAGCCTTTTCAGGAAAATGAAGGGTATTAGTTGATTAGTTTACAGAAACAAATAACATTGCCAAAGTCAATCAAGTTCCTGTACATCATGTCTAGGATGACAGCCTCTCTGACAATTAAATGAGGTCCATCTAGCATCTGACCCCTCTTGCTGTCAGTAAACCCTGACTGGCAATAGTGACCTGCTTATTTGAATCTAATCAGGGGGCCCCAAAGTCTCTTATATGTGCATGAGAATCAGAGACATATCTTGATACACATATGACATGAATGACAATAATGCATCCAAACTAGCACTCAGGGATAGATTTTTCTTAGATAGCTTCAGCTTCCCAGAAACATAAACACGTGGAACAGAAAAGTAACATAATAAAAGTCAGAACACAGACCAAAACAAAGAGCACTCACTTACTGGCCAGGTTTTCAGGAGAATGCTCATTCAGCAAATGTTTTGAGGGGACTTCCAGGGCAACACAGTATTTGTTAGGGTCCCACAAAAGAGAATCATCCATGTATGCAATCAGCAAGAGAAATTTTATTCCTACATGTTTGGACTTGCCATCCAACACAAAGGCAAAATAGTGAAGACCCTGAGAGCAGTCTTCAAGCTCATTTTAAGCACAGTCAAGGAGTGGTCCTAGAGGAGGTATATCATCATAGATATACTTGGTTAAAGTAAGTGGTAATGATATTAGTATGTTCTAATTGGTTAAGGCTAATCAAGACTGATTATAGCTATGGCTTTTCCATTTTGGACAGTCTCAGGCTTTGGCTTTGAGGTAGAGGCTGGGAAGTCTAGTATACTCTCACTGTGTGGGCTGCCACAGCGGCCCATTGTGAAAATTACTAGTCTGTGTTTCAGTTTCAGGGAATAAGCTGCCCTGGCTCTGGGGTGAGTCAAGGACTGTGGCTGAGAGGCAGGTTGAGCTATGGAAAACCAGGGTGTAGAAGGCAAAAGTCTTCTTCCCTGTTCTCTTGACACAAGTTTCGATAGCCACAGAGTTTAAGGAAGTGGCCTCCCTGCGGCACGGAACACAATGAACTGCTTTACTCTGATCATTTGTGTAGCTCAGATTAAATCTAGGACATTAATGTTACGTCTCTAGAGACATTTGTAACCACTTCACCTGATAATATTTCTGCAAACGTTATTGATATTCTTGCAACCACAGCCCTAATTAGTTACTTTGTCCTTGGCCAAGTCATGATTTTTTCATCCAGATGAATTCACTAGTTACAGATGCCATGGAGTTGAGGAAGTAGCCCCATTGTGTATGATTGCTAAGAACGTTGCTATGTTCCAGAAGGTTTGCATGACGTCCTGAAGGGCTAAGAATGTTGCTATGTACCAGAAGGTTTGCATGACGTCCTGAAGGGCTAAGAAC
>LOEQ01012313.1:47215-61586 GCA_001685075.1 Bramus lutescens
AGTGAGGGGGAGGGGAAGTGTGGGGGGAATGGGAGGGAAATGGGAGGAGGGGAGCAGGTGGAAATTTTTTATAAAAAATTTTTTTAAATAGAATTTTGTTTTCACAGATGTTACAGTCAAATAAAAAAACCAAGTGTTCAGAGGACTTCTTGGAATTCATTAGATGGAGCTAATTTCCCAGAATCAACACTCAATTATGTTTGCATCTCTTAGTACATGTTCTCTGTTCACCATGCACTCTAGTTGCCCCCAGTTGGTCCTGGGCACTATGACCTGAAGATTTATGTCGGGGTTCACTCTGAAGGCAATTCACTATGTCTCTAGTACAGTAATAAGTGGCAGTGTCATTAGCTCCTAAGCTGGTCATTAGAGATATATGCTGCTTTTGGAATCATTTCTTGAGATGATTAATCTACCTTTCACAGACTCTTCATAGTATGTTGCATAATTATTAATTTTGATTCTAATTTGTGCAACCCACTCCAACCCCTTCTCTGAAGTCTGGAGGATCCTGCTCAACCAGGAATTACTGAAAATTAATTCAGGGGCTGTACAGGAGAGCTTTAGGGAAGTTCCAGGCTGCACAAAACCTCCCCGAGTCCACCAGCTGTATCTCACACATGACACCTGCAAATACAGAGAATCCTGTCAGTAACCTGACAAAAATCTTTACTGTTCCTCTCTTCACATACTCAGTGTATTTTCTTATCTGTAATTTACCATTATAAAAAAGAAACCCAGCACAGCCTCAACTCCATGATGAACTTTCTGTGTTCAAGGCTGATCACAAAATAGGATGGCCTTGAGTCCAGATCTGGATTGCTCTATCATATCTGCAGCATCAGGGATGGTTTTCATCATCAGAAAGCAAAATAATTTGCATGTCTTTCTACTATATCATGAGATAAGAGATGTGACCCTTAGAAAACATAAAGTTACAAATATCTGAATTGAAATAAAAATTATGGTGGTGTTTACATCATCAAAATATGACATTGTCTGGGGGCCATAACTATCTTGATAGAAAACATTTTTCTGCCTTTTTTTGTTTTTCAAGAAAGGGTATCTCTGTGTAGCTTTGGATTATCTCCTGGCTCTTACTCTGTAGAACATGCTGACCTTGAACTCACAGATATATATGCCTCCTGAGCACTGGGATTAAAGACATGAACCATCATCACCAGGCTGTAAAACAGTTTTCAAGGCTGGGGCCCTGGATTCACCTCTAGCACTGCATGGATAAACAGTAGTTAGAAGGAGGATAATTATATTCTGAATTATGCTTCAAAAAGAAAGAAAAAGAAAGGAAAAAGAAATGTGACTTATTATGAATGCAGTCTGTCCATTTAAACTGTGCACTCTTAGCAGAAAATATAACATAAATTAATAGGAATTAAGAAATGAAAAAATATGTGTGAGATGATGTATCAGTGTAAGTCCATGTTCTGTAAAGGCTTTATTCTATATGTTAGGGCAATCAGACTAGGAATACAAAAATTGTGAAACCAGAGAATAACACATGATCTCAGAACATACCTTAAATTAATATATAGATGTTTGGGGTTGTTATGTGTATTCTATGAGATACAATTTAATAGTAATTTTTATCAATTTTCAGATATTATACTTTCATAGAAGTATATAATAATGAAAATACCTGCTACATTCTAAGAGGCTAAAACTTTTAATAAACACCCAAGACATAAGAAATAATATACTTTGAGGTAACTTAAGACTTAAGGTTGTTATAGTACTGTATATTCAGCCTGTTTCTTTAAATGGGCTTTAAGAGAATATTGTAACAACCAACTTTACTTGCATTGCATTTCCCAGGTTATGAACTTTTTCAACCTAAGTTAATGCACAGTTTTAATCTTAAGTTGTGAGCTCTTCTATTCTCCTAAATCAAGAGTATTTATTGTATGTGTGGTTGTATATGTGTTATGACAACAATTTGGTGAAAACACAAAGTAAAATTTTAATAAATCCTATAAAATTAATACCCAGAATATAGAGAAAAGCACACACACACACACAGAGATAGAGACAGAGAGACAGAGACAGAGAGACATAGAGAGACAGAGTGAGAGAGGAACAAGAGAGAGAAATAAGAGAAATAGAGATGGAGAGAAAGATTTAGACTCATATATGTGAGAGACAGAGTCAAAACAGAGCACAGGGAGAATAAAGTCGAGACAAAATCTGATCTTTCTCTTAGTTAAATGACATCAAGGGGAAGTCTTTGATTTATATCCTGAATGTGATGTGGAAGAAGTATTGCTTAATCTGGGTTTATTTTTGTGTTTGTATCTACACATTTTAGAATCTAGCATGAAAGATAACTAATGAATTAAATCTACTCAGTTGGTGTCCTGAGTTGGGAACATTTAATGTTTTAGGCATTTTGAAGCACCCAGTGTTAGGAAAGAGCAGACTCAACTCATAAGAGGCGAGACCCATCTTTGAGGATATAAATTTTGGACAGCCCTGTTATCAAAAGGAGCAAGAAACTAGATATCTTCCAAAAGCTACTTCTTTATTTGCCTGGGTGGTTGCGAGGCCATAAGTAAGTTAAATTTGGACTACTTAGGTCAATGGAATCAGTACATGGTTCTAGGCAATGAGAGAATCCTTTTTCTTATTTTTTCTCTTCCTATATCTAGTCCAGTTAAATTCTATTTCAATTGCTTTACAAGGAAAGGGATGGCTTTCTGTGGATCACATCATGCCTCTGCCTTCTTTGTCTTTCAAAATGTTCTCACTCTGGGGAACTCTTTGTCTTTACAATTCTTGTATTTGCACACTAGATAAAAAGAATTAAGCAAATTGGAATCCAAGTATCATTAAGATAAATTTATTGACTAAGGACTGTTATTAAGAAACACTATCCCATGTGTCCTGACCATGGCAGTCATTCAGAATCTTGAAGAAAAAAAATTGGCGATCAATTGTGGTATTCTATTGAGTCAATTCATCTTACAGGGTTTTTTTTTGGGGGGGAGGGTGTGAATAAACATCACAACCATGGCAACTCTTATAAAGAAAAAACTTTAACTTTGGTTGACTTTAGAGCCCCTAATGGTTCACATATTTAGTCCATTATTGTCATCAAGGAAGCATGATGACATACAGGCAAATATGGTATTGGGGTGGTAGCTGAGGGTTCTTCATCTAGATGTATATTCAGTGGGAAGAGATAGTTAGACACTGGCCTGACTTAAGCTTCTGAAACCTTAAAGCACACTTCCTCCAAAAATACCACAACTGCTCCAACAAGACCCTGTCTCTGAGTAGTGCCACTCCCTATTGGCCTCTTTGGGACATTTTTAATCTAACAACAACAGAATTAAATTAAAACATTCAATCCTTTGGAACACTGTTAGGCTATCCATACACTCTCATCAAATAAAAAAGAAGCCCTAGAAATATTTCTTCCTCCTAAATCTCTTGTGTCATCTCATGCTTCCATACCAACTGTTAATGTATTATGTGTTCAGTGTCAACTAAAACACATTTTAAAAGCTTCTCAGGCAGGAATATTTTTCATGGGCCATGCCAGAGGATCAGCAAGGTGCAATTGCAGTTCCAGGTGTTAACCTAAGAGAAGGGCATCCTCTGATGGGTCAAACTTGTTTAGGAAAGGCTATGAGACTACAGATCCTTGAATGTCCTTTGCTTCTGCAGTGCCCCTAAATGATTGCTGAGGCCTTCTTTCTCTGGAATCTAGCATGGTGAGAATGGACATGGGGAGATCTCCACTTCACGTGATACAATTTATTTATCTCTTAGAAACATTCAGTTGTACTAGGCATTTTTACCTGTGGATTGTCAACAAATAGATCCCCCAATCTACACTGTCTAATTTGATAATACTAATGATAGCTTATACAGAATTTTGATTAGAAAAATTAAATACAAGTATATGTTTCATAACCAATGTCTGTGAGTCTCACCTACAGAGCTGCATCTTCTGTAGCTCAAGTTAATGATTAACAATTGAGTCCTGATAGCCCAGCTAGCTTAAATCCTTTTAACCTTAATGTTAGGAGATATGTTCACTGGTCTTAGGATGCATCACAGCTGAAACAGTGTTTTGAAAATAACAAAGTTAGATGAGAAGTTTTTGTTAAATAACCTTATGGTGAAAAGCCCAAGAAGACGGTCTAAAGTTGTAGCAAGGAAAGCAGTTGGATGTGAAACTGTTTAACGTCAGGGAACAAGAATAAAACAGCCCAATTTTAGTGGCTGACTACTTACTAGGTTTGGTTGATAACCAAAGGTGATGATTAATTCCTTATATTCATTTCTGTGCTCAATCTCCTGATTGAAAAAAAAACTATTGATGAGTGGGTGTGTACCCTAAATATTTAAATTAGAGCTGACTGATTATTTTTCATATAAAAAAGTTTAAGTTTGTGACAACTTTAAGATTCCTTATAAGATTACCTTTCAAAATATGTAATAAAGTGGTTGACCATTTCTTTGTATTGCAAAATGCAGCCTGCCAGTAAAAGAATTGACAAAACATCTTTCTTGCCACATGGTAAATCTATACCAAGTTGCTTGGGTGTGAATGTATGTGTGTTCTTGGAATAATTTGGTTTTCATGTGTTAAACACAAAATGTTTAATCATTTGAGGGAGAAGTAAAACAATTTTTTTTTTACCTTTAATCATCCACTTCAAGAATGGAAGGCAACTCTTTTGATTCTTGTACTGAATGGAATATTCTGTTGGTGTATAAAAGCTGTCAAACAACATTAGATAAGAGACAGAGAATAAGATAGAGAAGGAATAAAGAAGGAAAACATCAAGAAAATTTGTAAGGGCATTTTTTCCTAACTCACTTCAGATAGAATAGTTAATCATTGCCAACTCTATGTGGATTCCTGTCAATGCCCTGTGCTGCTGGAGGCTAGTGCTAGCTAGAGGGTAGACCTCAGACAACAGAAAATACTCTCAATCATTAGATAAGTACTATAAAATTCTGCCCATGAAAGCTACCCATTCACCACACATAAAATTCTCACGAAATTATTACAGATAATAGGGTTGATAAATTTTTCATTACAGGAATAGTAGATGTTATGGCAATCATGTATGAAATGATACCCTTTAAATGGCAAGTCCTTATGTAAGCAATCTCACCAGCACTCAGTTTAGTCTGTGACTTTAGTAATGAATGGATGAATGTCTGTCCATTGCTTTTTATAACCAAAGGCAGGAAACTCCAACAAGCATTATCATCAAATCATCAGGCAAAGGAACTTCCCAATAGTGACAAAGCAGCTTGCTAGCCATGAAGTTGCTAACTGTCAAATTGGTCAAGCTAGCAAAAGGGCTTGAAATAAAATTTCTGATATTAATACACCCACAGACTTCTTTCCCAGTATCAGATAAAAATATACAGAGCCCTTTATCACTTTGATAATGTCTACACAAGTTATAGAGCAGAAGACAGATAATAAAGAAGGTATCTTCCAGTTTTTCTTATCAACTTATGAAATGCAAAACTTAACTGTAAAAAGCTTCATTCTGTAGTTGCTAATTCTTCTCATTCTACTGCTGATTTAATTAAAGCATTTTAAAAGTTAGCACAAAGGAGCATAAGGCTCAGATTCTGGCAGTGTACTGTGGCCTCCTTAAATGTTTCAAATGGGAGAAAAGGACATTTCCAAAAATAATGAAGGCCAACACTTACTTATCATTCTCTGTATATGAAACTTCCTTCTGCAAAATGTGAAGCCCATTATCATTGGTACAGTCAGTATTGATCTAGAACTGGTGACAAACACAAACACAATCAAATGTCAGGAAACTGGGGAATGAGCACCAAGGGCTCCTGATGAAAGGATCAGGCCTCTGACATTCACAACTTAGAATCCTTCTGCTCAGTTGCTATCTAGTAAGGATCCTACCTTGTTGCTAAATCAGCAAACTTCACACCACCTCTAACCCGAAAGCAGTAATATATTTGCTTATTACTGCCCAAAGAAACTCACAATTAGATCACCTATAACTAAATACACGAATTAAATTAATAGGAGAGATATAACAGCTGTACACACACCTTTGGGGACCCCTTCTAACAAAATCCATTTGGTTGCTTGAGTCAAACAAATTGTACTACCTGCAGAGACAAAGGCAGAATGGATGTCACCTGAATATACAGTCCATCATCAAGTCTGTAACTTACCTATAGCTACTGACACCAGGAAAGGACAATCCAGCTTCATCCCCTGGTAAGGAAGTGCATGGTGAGTAAATGTGGAGAGTACACTGTTCATAAGTTGTTGAATTTGAACATACATGTGTATACCACCAAAGACTCACATTATTTACATAATCAAGAGGAAGTATACTCCTATGTAAATATCTGCTTCAGCTGAAGAAGAAGGATCTAGAAAGTCTTCATGACTCTGTATGATGTAGAACTTCACATTATAATCCAGTCTCAGGAAATCAGCAGCATGCAGACTTGTTCTTGAGGGAGCTGGTCCTCTTAGTGACAAAGCTGATTTACAAATGGCAGTTGTGATGAGAATATTGCAAATGAAAATTTGCTAAAGTTGAAATTATGAGAATTTGCAGTCTTCTTTTATATCCATGTAATTAGTAGGTGTTTTTCCAGCAGGTTGCTTACTAAAAAAGTTGTCCAAATAAGCAAAAGAAAAAATGTCTCAAAAATATTTTACATAAATACTATTGCAGCATTATTTGCAATAAATAAGTTGTATATAGAAATGACATGTCTTTCAACAAAAGATTGCTTATGAAAACATGTTATATATGCAATAAAACAGAATTTATTCATCAGTAAACTATAAGGAATTTACATTACTTTTAAGAAAATGGATGAATTTGGTGATAACTTTATTAAGTAAATTAAAATTATTTCAGAAACACAGATATTGTAAAAATATCTCATTTGTAGACTTTACGTATTTCATATTTAGAAACAATTTATATGCACATATATAATGATGTAGAGGTGAAACTAATTGAATAAAAGCAGCTAATTAGAATAGCAGAAGCAAGAAAAGATAGGTTGAATTTATGGGGAAATGCACATACTGTATAATACACATCAAGATAAAAATTCTAAACATATGTAAAGTTTATTTTTTATTTTTAAATAACATTTTTTATTTCTTGAAATTTTCATTAAAGATTGCCATATATTATGCTCATATCCTCCTTTATGAACTACATGTGTGTCCCCTTGGTACCTTGAAAAGCAAGAAGTCTCTCAACATTTTAGTCTCTTGTTTAATTAATAAATAATTCAGCAAATCTAACTATTATTATTCATATGCATAGTGTAGAGGTCATAAAATTGCTCATAGGCAAAGTCCACATTAACACATTACAAATGTGATTCTAAATTCCTCAGCCATCTTTCAATTCTAATAGCTCATCTCTTTGGCATGGACCCAAGGGAGTCCATCCACAATTGGCCTTATAATCTTTTCAAAAGTAAACTTGTGCTTTGTTTAATGTGGAGGGTTATAGAGCACACCTGTGCCAACATTGGGATATGAAACTTAGAGGACACCTCATGGAGTTCAGTTCTCTTCTTCTATGGTGTGGGTCACAGAAATCAAACCAATATCATCAGGTTTGCCATCAGTCATCTTTATCTGCTCACCATTTCACAGGTTCTTTTGCTGTAATTTTCACTGGTTTGATTTTGAGCGTGTCTTGTGATGCTAAATATGTGTGCTGAGAGCTCATTGTAAAAGGGAATAAAGAATATGTTAATACCTGAAGTTAGAATTTCATGTTTTTTTTATCCCATTATCTGGATCTTGCATTATTTCTTTTCCATGCTTCATGATGGTCCTTGAGCTTTGGGTTGAGGGTTGATACAGATGAATCAACTGTGGCTGAGTACTCAGTCATTTATTCTGAGCACTTTGATGTAGGAGGAGGGCCCACTTGTTTATCCCACCCACATGGCTAGTTTAGCCCCAAAATAATCACATAAAAACTGTAGCAATTCAATCACTGCTTGGCCCATTACCTCTAACTTCTTATTGGCTATCTCTTATATCTTAGTTTGACACATTTCTAGTAATCTGTATATCACCATGATGTCATGGCCTACCAGCAAAGTTTCAGCACATCTATCTCAGGCAGCAGATCCATGGTGTCCCGTCCCACTGATTCTGCCCTTCTTTCTCCCAGCATTCAGTTCTGTCTTCCCTGATTTCCTAAGTTCTGCCATATCAACAGACCAAGGCAGTTTCTTTATTAATTAATTGTAATCAAAAAACACAGAGGGGACTCCCACATCATCTCCCTTTTTCTATTTAAATATAAAGAGATGTTTAAACTTTAACAGAGTAAAATTACATATAACAAAACATTTATCAAACAAGAATTATGGTTATAATATTTATATCTATTTTATCTTTTATCATAACTAAGGAAAACTATAACTATAAATTCTTCAACTCCTTCAAAGATCCCAGAAGGATACAATATTACCAAAGTAAACAGAAAGTATAATGTAAGCAACTTCCAAAACGTCAGAAAACTCTCACTGCCTGGATAGTCACCCAAAGATTTTTGGATTATTGGGGTATCCATCTTCAGCCTACAGGACCATAGTTACCATCAGACTTGTCCAAGAACCAGGAAATTTTAAAGACAGGTCTGCCTATATTGGCAGTTTGCCACTCACTTACTTCTGTATCCTGCAGAGTGTCTAGCAGACTCTTTAGTGTAGCAGGAACCCTGAAGGATTGTCTTGCCTTTAGGCAAGTTCAGCAAACATTTCTCTGTGGGTTCTGCATATCCAGGTTTACAGCATACCATGAAGCAGTCCAGGCAAGAGCATTTTCTTGCCCAAATGGCTAACCAACTCTATAAGGAGCCTCTTTGATGCCCATCTTCCTCTTGAAATAACTGGTGTACCAGGTGTGGAATGGACTCTTAAAAGAAATCCCACACTAGTTCAGAACTGAGAAACAGATGGTTATTTATTTAGGTATAAATTCACAAATAAGAATTCTCTGTTTGAACAGAGAAGAGAGACCAATTCCAGCATTCTGAAAGAGCAGCCAGAAAAGAGGAGGTGGACACATGCTCTACATCAGTATATATAGTATAAGAGTCCACACCCCCAGTAGGCAGAAAACCACAAGCTGTAAGATTTCTTACAGCAGCTGGGAGCAGACACATCTCACTGTCATGAAAATTCCTAAGTTGTTGAAATATTTAAATACCATATTCTGAAATATCACTCTATAAATCAAGAAAACCAAACTAACATGACTACAAGCTTGACTATTACAGATGACTACCTCCTAACCTATATTTTGTAATTATATATTGCAGTTTTAAATGAACTACACAATAACAATACCTTAATCAAGAGCAGAAATATACATATAACAAAATTGACCTTAATTAGTATCAATAAAGCAAGATCCATACTAAAGCAAATTATTCATATCTATAGCACATCCCCCTTTTAATGTAAATAAACCTTTACATACAATATTTGGGAATATGGACATGGTTATTTCTCTCCCATCTGCTTCCTGCTGTTTATTGGGTGAAGTATTTTTGAGGATATTTTTGAGGTGTTCACAGAGACCTTTCAGGCAGTCTTGGACCATCAACCCATATTAGCCTCGAAAGAATCCACAGGTTCTAACATCCTCTATGGAGACAAAAGAAGACCATCTTTTCCAAATCAACATATCCTTAGACCCAAATTTTGAAGTCATGATACCTTTATAATACACATGCGGGTTTAACTTGGCAGCCCATACAATGAAATGTCTCTCTGTACTTAGCTCCTTCACAGTCAAAAATTCAAAGAAAACACAATAATATACACAATCCAGACTCTCTGAGTATTTCATCTTTATGTGACTTGTTTTTACTCTATTACTTTTTAATATTTATTTTATTGTCTTTATTCTTTTAGTCT
The DNA here is from genome assembly GCA_001685075.1 of Bramus lutescens. NCBI lineage: Eukaryota > Metazoa > Chordata > Mammalia > Rodentia > Cricetidae > Bramus > Bramus lutescens. The sequence continues at coordinate 57,158 of LOEQ01012313.1, forward strand.
ATGACTGTACTATGTCTCTTTAAAGACTTTACTCATTGTTTTAAAGCATTAAATTTATTTTATGACTCTATACTCTTTTTCTTCTCTTTTCCAGGCTTATGCAATCTATCTAACACTGTGGCTCATCTTTATTTGTCTTTACTGCATATTTTAAAATGCTAGGCACTTCTTAAAACTTATACTGCACAATTATTATGGTATATACAATACTGTTTGCTTGCTTGCTGTCTAAAACTTAAGTTGCCCAATGACTATGATATATATAGTACTTCCTGCTTGCCCAGCCCAGTTCAGCATGGTGGAACTGCTTGCACCGCTGATCCATCCACACAGCCCCATTTTCAGGCACATAGAGAGTCCATTTTACCATTAAACAAGCTACAGCAGTCTGCTCACAAACCACACTCAAAAGCTCTGTAGCCAGACCTCCTGCTTGAAAGAGCCAGAGGTCATGGTCTTGGGATAGCTGAGAAAGCCTGCATTTCAAAACAGCTTTTTTTTCTGCTGTTGCTATTGAGTCAGGAAAATCTCTCTTAAAGGAGCTGTGGCATTCTTCAAGCAAACAGCAAGAAACTGTGTTAAACTCTGTATTTTTTTCTAGAATTATTTTTCAAGCCCTCTCAGGTTTTACATGGATTTAGCTGGCCACGAGGGCACCAATCTGTAGGAGAAGGGCCTGCTTGTTTGTTCCAGCATCCTGACTAGTTCAGCCTCAAAATAATCACACAGAAACTGTATTAATTCAATCACTGCTTGGCCCATTAGCTCTAACTTCTTATTGGTTAACTCTTACATCTTAGTTTAACACATTTCTAGTAATCTGTATATCACCACAAGGTCACAAGCTACCAGCAAAGTTTCAGCATGTTTATTTCCAGTGGCAGATTCATGGTATCCATAGTGAAACTGTTATAGACAATCTTAAACCAGGGATCTCTAGATGTGGTTCTTCAAGTCTATGATTATTATACTCATGCTTCATTGTCTCTCTTCAGCAGTAATATATCCTTGCAACTTCAGTGTTCACATAACTCAGCTGCAGGGAAAATGGCTCTTTTTTGAGATACTAAATATGTTCCAGAGACTGATTCTACATTGTGCTTCTATTGTCATTAATATTCCTCACAATGCAAGAGTCTTCTATGGTTGCAGATGAATCCAAATTCAGTATTACCCACTACAGGTTCACTACAGAAAATCACAGCATGCCAAATTATTGTTCCTAGGAAAAAATAGGCATCTTGTTTCTGCTAGACACATGATGTTTTTCATGGGATCATGGAAGTGACCTGGTCTATCTTCATTGAAAGGCATATGTCAGAAACTTTCAGGTTTAAGGTCCTTACTACCTGGTAAATTGTGCGTTTAAGATCCTGAGAAGTTTAAGCATTCCCTTAAGTATAAAATTTTCAAGCCACTTCTGATTTTCTATGTTTTGTAGAACTTTTCAAATCATGTAGAAGTTTTACAAGGCATCTAGTCTTAAACAATAATCGTTAACACTTTATATAACTTGAAAATGTCATTATATTCTAGAAAATACCTTTGTATTGAATCTGATAACTGCTATTATACTCTGTTTCTGATAAGAGTATAGAAAGTCCAATTATTTGCAATAAACATGTCACAGTATCTTTGTTTCTGTGGCTCCTACTTTTTGGCCTGTTTAAGATTCAGTTCTCACTGTCCATAATCAGACAACCTGGGCTTCTTAAGTAAATGTTAGCACTTACAAAGATTGTATCAACTGGACTCATATCTGTGTTAAAGACTCTTGCTCAAGTCCAAGCAAAAAAAGCTCATTTCTCATTCATTAAATATTACAAGTATATTTATTTATTTTCTTCAATGTACCATGGGGCTACTCAGAAGTAAATCGAAAAAACTCATGCCCAGAGTACTCTCAACCTATGGGTTCACTGTGGTCATCACATGTTGCTGACACCCCTGTGAGCTGGCACTCAACCAGGTGTTAGGTAATAGTCAGTAGATTCCTTAGTTTTTACCTCTACACTGTACTTTTTAATGAGTTGTGTTTGTCATGATATCTCTAATATAACATTCTATATTACATTTGTTCTCCACTATTTTTCCCACATAGCTGAGGTCACTAAAATAATATTCAGAGAAGGCTCAGGACTAGACCAGTGGATTATCTTTTTTTTACAGATGCTGAAATTAGTGATTATTAACACTGAATCTACACAAAATATCACTTTTCCAGTGATGCTTCTCTAACTCACACATAAACCATTCCAACTTTCCTACCTTCAGCAACAATAGAGTTATCTATTACAGTAAACAATCAGGCAATGCTATTAAGAAACACAAGCAGAAAACTGAAAACTATGATGAGGAACTATGTTGCCAATAGAAAAAGAGTTAGAACACAGAGTTTAGATGACATCAGTTGGTATGGGTAAAAGGTCACTCAAATAATTCCACAAGCCAAAGGTACACAAAAGACCTCCAAGGAATCCTTAAATGAGACATTGAGGAAGAACACAGTCTTTACAAGGATGCAAATCTAAAACATTTAGTATGTGAAAAATGATAGTGGCATGTACCCTATTAGAGACATTCCTAAATTGGAAGCCTGAAACATAGACAACTTGTTTTCCAATCTATCTGTGGAAAATAACATTAATTCATGGAAGATCTGGATTCTTATCCATGTGAGAGAAAATAATGAACACAGTTTTCCAATGATTTAAAATTCCCTGATATTTACAACAGGTAATAAATATATTCAACTTTTATAATAACATTGTTTGAAATTTTTTATTCCTTCTAAGAGAAGGTGACAAATTGATAATTTAGATTTCCATAGGGAAAATTTACATACTTATTACAAAGTAAATAAATAGGAAATGTCATAGAATATGACATAGCATAGGGTCTCTAGAGGATTTCTTGTGCAGGAAGCAAAAACCACATGTTCTAACATATTAACAGTCATGAGCTTGTTTGTGAGGAAGTATATCAGAGAAAACCTGATATTTCTTAATTATCTCTGTTGGTCTTGAGCACAGAGAGTTTTGTATCTGAGTTCATACTGAAGTTTCCTTCCCATGACTTTGGCAAAGTAAGTCATGGCAGGTGGTTCAGATTTTAACTATTGGCTCTTTGAGATAACACTGTTAATAATGACTCTAGAAATAAGGTTTCAATAGAATATGTGTCTCCAAAAATCAATGCTAGAATAGCAGAATATTCTAAGCCTATAGGACTTGACTTGTCAGGATAGATGTCCATGTATTTCTGCATCCCTGGAAGTCTCATATTTCAGTCCTTATTTCTTTATTCCTGATTTTGGGCTATAGGTAACTATGGTGGAAACTTTTCTTAACAATGGAGAGGCCTCTATCAACTGCAGATTCTAAAAGACTCCCAACAAATACTTCCTGTACCACCTTGTTTTTGATATTATGTGAGAATTTCAGAGATAATGTCCAGACATTGTGCACCATCTTTGGTTTCTCTCAAATTTCTTAATGATCAGAAAGATTTTTGTGAAAATATCACTGAATCAAATGTTACTATTGCTAATTGAATTAGGGCATGATGCTATGATACCACTTACTATGCTGAGTTTACTTTGATTATATGGTTAAGGCATTATGTTTCAGGATATGCACTTGGATTAGATTTCTTTTCCTCTGACCCTCTGTAGGAAAAGATCACAAATAAAGGCAAAAATCTATTGGTATATGTTCAAGTGTACCTGCACAGAAAATTTTTAGTTCTATCCTAAGTCAGAGATGAATTCTGCTCTGATGCATGTAAAAACACTAATTAACAGTGTGTATATGCATATTTATTTCATATGATGTTTTTAATTCTAATAACAAATGGTGTATTTTCTTGCACAAAATATTAAAACTTTTTGAGGTGGTAACCGCTGACATCAGTTTTTAGAAAATCAGCCATATGCACTTGACTCCTGGAACAACCCTATTTTTGTCTTGGCTCATGCTAAAGTCACCTCACAGGACAGGAAATACAGCTGCAGCAATATGTAGACCTAATATTATTCTAGGTCTCATTCATAAGGTTTCACAGCAATTGCTTTGTGTAAATAGGCCACAGTATACTACAAAATATAGATATCAATTAAGGTGGTGGGAGTGGACAATAAAAAGTTGAATCAAATTTAATGTGACAACTATGACAATGGTGATGTCAACTGATTTCTAAAATGCTGTTTATATTAAAAAATATTCCTAAGACTAGAATGAACACCAGCTGTCATTGGTGAGGTCCACCATAAAAAGAACAAAATATTTATTATTTTTGAAATATTATTATTATTATTATTAAAAATTTCTACCTCCTACCCTCCTCAGAATTCCCTCCCCCTCGCCCATCACCATTACCCCTCCCTTTTCAGTCCAAAGAGCAGTCAGGGTTCCCTGCCCTGTGGGAAGAC
>LOEQ01012314.1:12418-26308 GCA_001685075.1 Bramus lutescens
AGGAAGCCCATTCCTCCCCAGTCCTGTCCAGACACCGAAGAAGGAAGATGTGACTTACCATGCTGAAAAAGGTACCCAGCCATGTGGCTAACATATATAAAAATAATGGGTTGATATGTTATAAGAGTTAATAAGAAGTCTGAGCTAATGGGCCAGTTTATCATTAATATAGACCTCTGTGTGATTTCTTTGGAGCTAAATGACTCTTGGACCTGGTGGGAGGACAGAAACGAGGCAGAACAGAAAAATTCAGTCAACAGAGGAGTTTTGTTCAATAAATTGCTCACAATAACTTCAAAGCTGCTAGGTGAGAAGGTCTAGCCTTACAAACTACTCTACCCAGGACTTCAGATATTTTCTGCATTTCCCTATTATTTAGAAACTGGACAAAAACAATATTACAGTGAATTTTGCCATGACTTGACCATTATCTTAAATGTCTTAGGGTCCCTTTAAAGATACTATTGCCCCCAGAGAACAGGAAGTAATTTTACAAGCACAATGCCCACCTGCCCAAGAGGTGCAGTGGATGGTATTTGGTCATTTGGTGTGTTATAGACATTTTTCTTTATTTACGGAGATGGTTGCAAATGATTATTGGTCATGGTAAGGGAAGAAACTAAGCAAGAGAGGTTAAATTTAAAGATCTTTTTCTGAAAAGAAATAGGGGGTATATTAATGATTAGAAAAAAGGGCAGATTATTGAATATACTTTAAACCAAAAAAGAAACTATTAATATGAAATATTTTACATTGGTAAGGACTACTATATATTGGTGCAAATTTGAGGCTTTTTAATATAATATACTGTATATATGTTTCTACTCTTGTATAAGGATTTTTTGTATATTGATACACATTTAAAGTTATTTTTATAGCATACTATATACATATTTCTATTCTTGTTTAAGGGATTTTTTCATATTAATATAAATTTAAGGGTTTTGTTATAACATAATGTATGTATGTCTCTACTCTTATTTAAAGTATTGTACCTATATATGCAATTCATTTAAAAATGTAAGGTAAAATTCTGTTCATGAAAGCCATTATTATAAAACCTTCAGAATAATTAAAAATGCAGATTTGTAGTTAGTAATCTATAGCAATAAAACTTGTAGCTATGTTATATATGGTTTCAAGATCATACAGAGATATATATTTTTAATCACTTCAAAGACCCTACAGAATATGGCATTTAAAATGTTTTTTTTTGGACATAGGGCTTTTCATGACAATGAGACATATCTGCTTCTGGCAGCATCATTCTACTTCATAAGACAATGATGGGCATCAAGAAACCTCCATATGGAGTTTGCTTTCATTGTGGCAACACTAGCCATTTGGACAAGAAACTGTCTTTGCCTTGACTGCTGACGATATACAGACTATACATGCAGGACACAAAGAAAATTTTGCCAAAGCAAGGTGCAATCCTTGCAAATCTCTGCTTCACAGAAAAGTCTGTCTGATATTCTATGCCTGTAGGCCAAAGATGGATGCCCCAATGTTATAGAGGACACTTTGACGACTATCTAGGAAGCCAGATGTATCTGTTATTTCTATCGTTTTGGAAGTTGCTTGCTCTGTACTTTATGTTTACTCAGGTAATATTATATCCTTCTAGGGTCTTTGATGGAGTTGAAGACTAGATAGTTATAGTTAGTTTCTTTAGTTATGATAAACGGTAAATTAGGTACAGAGCTTTGGACTCATAAACATAGGATAGATAATAGAATGAGGTCTCCAAATTTGCAAAATGTAGTGGAACTGGATATTGTAAATGTAATTCTGCTTTGGTAACTGCTCTTATTGTATATAGTTTTATTATGTTAAAGTTAAAACCTTTCTTGTTATTTAAACAAAAGGGGGAAATGTGGAATATTTGCATTACTAGGCAAAGATGCATTACATTTGTTTATGGTGCATTTATTTAACTATGTAAAGATGTGTTGCATTTGTGTTAATTAAATAAAATTAACCTGGGCTCAAAGATGTGGGGTTAGCAACTAGTTGACAAGAAGTAGGAGGGAGGAGCAGAGTGTGGCTATTTTAGTTGGGTCAGAATGGAAGGAGAAAATCTTGGATGGATGCAGCAAAGAAAGAAAGTTTGTTAGTTGCTACTCTTAACTTTTTGAGATCTTAGGTTTTCACCTTAGCTTAGTATTTTTAGAACAATAAAGATTAAGTTAAAGCTACCTTTAGTGGCAGCAACAGAGCCATTGTCTGGGGNCAGAATTTCCCCCAGGCTATGGCTCTGAGGTAGTTATTAGTACAGCTACTATAATGAAGGTAAAACAGCAACAGTTCATCAAAGAAGACACACGGTTGATAAATTAGCACAAGGATGTTCAACATTAAATATCTTTAGGAAACTGTAACAATATGACAATGTGGTAGTGTTGCTGCTCTAGTTGGTGGCATGAACCTGGAAGAGCAGGGCCTAAAAATAAGGCAGACTGCAGTCTCATGCAATGACCAACTTTATTAAGAGCATCAGACAATATATACACTGAGGGCTAAGTCACCTTAGTAAAGCATACAATCAGTCACAAGGACAAGCTGTATGTGGCAAAAATATGTTTTTCCATAGAGGCATAGGAATAGAAACAGCTGAAGTAAATTCACTTCTATCTACCTCACCTGGGAGGGGTAGAAAATCACGTTCCAAGAACAATTCTGGTTTTGGAATGAAGTTTTGACTAAACTAAGATCATAGGAGTCTTAAATGTTTTCCTGGAGTTTTCTCACAAGCACTCAGAGTTCTCATGCAACTCTAGCCTTGAACTGTATTCTAGCAGGGTAGCGACATACACTCTCTTTAATGGTCGAAATCCAAAGCATCACGATAACTAAGGGCTGTAAGGAAGTGCAGCAGTGGAACTATTCACTGCCAAATGGAATATCCACTTGACACTTTTATAGCTTTTTAAAGAAATAAGCACACACACCCTACATGATCCAACAACTGCACTCTGTATTTTCTCAAATGAGCTGATAGTTTGTATCTTCATTGAAACATATACACATATTCACATCTTTATACATAATTGGTAAAATGGAGTAAATGATATTTTTTTCAGTGGGTGAATGTGTACTTGATGCACTGTTTAGAAATGGAATGTTATTCAATACGAAGTAGAAATAATTTTAGCCATGAAAACATGTGAAAGAACCTTTAATGCAGATTAGTTAGTATAACAAACCTATCTGAAAATATTATATATTGTACTATTACATCTATTATAATAAAAGTTAAAACTATAGAATGGGTAAAATACCACAGCTTACCAAAGATTGTTGAAGAAGAGAAATAGGAAGAGCACAGGGAACCGTTTAGTCATTAAAACTATAAATTAATTAAATTAAATGCTATAACTGAAAATATATGCCAAATGCAAACATCTACAGATGTAACAGCTTCAAGAATATGCCCTGATAAAGTTACAGACTTCAGGTAGATATGATTATTGATGTAGGCTCATCAATTAACAAATGTATCATTGCAACCATGGAATATTGACAGCAAAGAAGACTTCGTGTGCATGAGAATGGGAGAACATGGAGATTGTGTGTACTTTTTGCTGAATGTTGTTGTGAACCTGGTACTTCTCTTAAAGATCAATTATATAGAAAGAAATGACATTCTTATGTGATTTGCGGCAGAGATACCTGTTCATGATTTGAAGAGATAAGTAAATTAAGAGAAATCAACATTCTCACTTTTTTCCCTTTGTTCTGAATAATGTAAAGTGTTTTTGATGTTACTGTAAGCCTGAAGCCGTCATTCTGTCACAGCTCCTGTTGAGGTCCTCAGGAAACACAAGAACATCATATCTTCATAGGTGCAATTTTGTCTAACCAGAGAGAAAACAGAGAACTTTATTGGTAATCTTAGAGTATTTGTATCAGGAACCTATCCAAATAGGGGTCATATGTTTGTGTCCCGAGCATGTATGCTTGTGGTTTAGAAGATGATATGTGTTTAGATGGTGAAATTTTTACCCTATGATCTCACTTGAACATTGCAAATACTCTTACTGAAAGCATACAGCTATTAAAAATCCCATCAATTAAATGACATCAGATACACAAGAATCTTAATATAAAACATAAAAACAAGGCAATATGACCCCTGTGAAAAATATCCATTTCAAAGTAATGGATTCCAATTGGAATCAATTCAATGATATTCCCCATACTTTAATATAGTAATTATAAGAATATTGAGTGAAGTGAAAAGGGTTGCAAATAAAGTTCAAAGTAAATCCAAAGAGCATACAAATGAATAGATGAATGAGATTTCACTATAAGATATGCAATTAGAACCCAGTAAAAAAAGAAATATTGGAAAACTTTAAATCTCGAAATGAAAAGTTCAGAAGTTAAACAAAAAAATCTCAGTAAAAAGAATCACAAATAGAACTGATCAAGTGAAAGAAAGAATAACAGAGATGAGATACAAGGTAGATGAAACATAACTTTGGGACATGGAAAAAGAGAAAATAAAGATAAAATATGAACACAACATTCAGGATCTACAAGGCATCATAAAAAATTACAGGTAAATATCAGGAGTGTTTATCACAAGCTATTGTGTGCCATGGTGCAATTAAAGCTTATAGCAATTGATAATTCAAATGTCAACCCACCAGAGAAATTATTCTCAGATGGAAAAACCCTGTCTAGGACTTATGGGACCACTGACTCTGAAAACCAGTTGCCTCTATCTGTAATTCTTCTCACATGCCACTTCATTTCTTCCCTAAGAATAACTTTGGATGTTTTCCCACTGCTTGTTAAAATATTCCATCTACTGTGCACACATATATCTTTGGGTAGTCAGGAAGATGACTTTTCTCTACAGTCTGTTTTCCACATTACGGTGAGAAACTTAGAATACTGTTCTCTCTTACTTCTCTCTCCTTACTGACAAGAGTAATTTGGCCAGATATGTATCCTTCTGGACAGATCACAAATAGAACTTTCACATATTTTATTTATGATCTTGTAGGATCTACAGAAGATTTATTTTGAACTAGTATGATATTAAAGGTGTCTGTCTTGTTGTAGCACAGTCCTTCAAGAGATCAAAGCATCTATGTTGACCTAAGCTTTCTTCGTCAGCACCTCCCTGCTCTCTGACTCAAGATAGCAATTAACACTTCTACCAGTTTTTCGATAAAAGATTTTAGATTCAGTGGACTGCTTCTGTTTAGATTCTGTGTTCCAGGTGATAAGAAAAGGCTTCACACTTAAGAAATGTAAATAGTACACATATTCTTTGCCTTTTTCTTATATCTATTAGTGGTTTAGTTTTCTTTCTTTGTAACCTGTTGTGGCCCATTTTTGAGATGGCCAGATCCTCCTCACAGCTCCAGCTGCAGGTGACTGCAGAGTAGCTGACAAGTTTTACTACATATCTTCAAAGAATTCCTGTATTTCTGAGATATGACCTTGTAACTTTTTTATTACTAACAAGTTGCTAATGAATGGAGGTATATATGGTTGAGATTTTATAATAACAGAAAAATTAAAATGTAGAATGTAGAGGAATAAGAATGTAGAATGTAGAGGAATAATAAAGAAAAGAATAAAGAATGTTAGAATTGGGAAACAAAATTAAAGCTAAGAAATTATAGACAATTGGGACAAGAGAATTATAATTAAAGAAATTGACTCTCAGATACTGTTTGAAGTTATTGTAGAACTCTTCCAATACCTGCTCCTAAGAAGCATTCTCTGAGTTACCCTGGATAGTGGTCAAGGGGATTGACTTCCAGACTCCTAAAGGCAATGGTGATAAAAGAAGAATTTTAGGCTAAAGGCATATATAGCACACCTAATAAAATAATAACATGAAATTTCTCAAAATTACTATAAGGAAAGAGATGATCATCCATATCCAAGAAATATTTATGACTTTAATACCCAGCACTTGGAAGGCAGAAGCAGTTCAAGGCCAGTGTGGTCTACATAATATTTCAAAATAGCTGAGCTACATACATAGTGAGACTCTGTCTCAATAAATAAATAAATAAATATAAATAAATAAATGTAAGCAAAACAAAAATGAAATATTTATACCACCAAACAAACAAGACCAGAAAATGATCTTCACATGACATAGTTAGACTACTAAATAATAGCTATATAATTATAATTAAACTACTGAAAAATAAAGGATTATGTTGAAAGCTGCAAAAGACAAGGAACAAGTCACATTTCTAGGCAAACATATCAAAATTATAAATGGTTTCTCCATAGAAAATCAAACAGCCAGGAAATCTTGATATAATTTTCACCAACCCCATTGATTGGCAACAATGCTAACCCAGAAGACTACATTCAGGCAAAAGTTTCTGTTCTAACTGAGGGAGAAAGTAAAATTCTCCATGATACAAGCAGGTTAAAGGAATTCATGCTAGTCACGATTAGTAAGACAGCACTGCAGAAGCCATCTGAAAGAATCCTACACACAGAAGAGAAAGATAAACACTGGCATATGGTTACAGGAAAGAATAAACCTTGCTAGAACAGTAGTTAAGCAAATGAGGAATAGTATAACACCAAACACTACAAAATCAACAAAACAATGAGAATTATCACATACCACTCAATAACAATTTTTAACGTTAGTGGGCTGAACTCCCAATGAATTAACACAGATATGGCTATCGAGATGCCTCATGTGTTATAGTACTTCCTGCATAAACAACCACAAATTCAGATCCTCAGAACCCACATTAGTACTACATTGGTATGAGAGCCCATCTGTTTTTCTAGCTGCAGAAGGAACAAACAGAGGAGTCTTAGAGTAATCAGACTAGTAAGACTTGCTATATCAGCAAGCTCTGAGTTTATTTTGAGAGATCTTGCTAAAAAATAAATAGGGTGAGACATTCCCTGTATGAACCTTGTGTACATGCGTGTGTGTGTGTGTGTGTGTGCACATGAATATTAAAACAAGACAGAAAGGTACAGATTGGATTTTTCAAAAGGGTGAATCCATTTCTTACCTTTGAAAAATATGTAGTATGGTGAAAGGATGGGGGAAAGTAATTCTAAATAAATGAATCCTGAAAGCTAGTAAGGGTGATCTTCTAATATGTAGAAAATGACCTCAGACAAATATTAATCTTCAATGATAAACAAGATTACTTGGTATTATTAGGTTGTAGGTCTTGAGAGAGCTGTTGATGTCAGCCATCCTTTAAAAATGCCAGTATCTAGAGTAAATGTTTAAAGAGTTTCAGACCTGGGGTAGAAGAGTCATTAACTTCAAAGGTTTCTTGGAGAAAGAGATGTTTCAATATAAGGAAACAGGCTTATTTAAGATGTGATCTGTACTAAGGGACCAAGATAGGGAATGAGAGCACATGTACCTTATGCTACATGACAGAGACGTGAAACCTAGTTTTTAGTACATAGGATATAACAGTAGTCATAGTGCCTATGATCTTGGGTAATAGCTTAGTGTGCTGCCACACTGCACACAGGGACAGGGGCCTGAATATGTTCCTGCCTTGATCTAAGTGTCCATTGCTACAGATTTGTGTCCTAGTTAGGGTTACTATTGCTGTGATGAAACAACATGACCCAGGCAACATGGGGAGGAAAGGATTTATTTGGTTTACACTTCCATATCACTGTTCATCATTGAAGGAAGTCATGACAGAACCTATACAGGCCATGAACCCGGAGGCATGAGCTGATGCAGAGGCTATGGAGGAGTGCTGCTTACTGCGACTTGCTCCCCATGGCTTGTTAAGTATGCTTTCTTATATACCCCNCCAGCCTATCCATGGCCCCACACCCAATGGACTGGACTCTCCCAATCAATCACTAATTAAGGAAATGCCCTATAGCAATGGTTCTCAACCAGTGGTTCACGACCCTTCTATGGGGCAGCATATCAGATATTTACATTATGATTCATAAGAGTAGCAAAATTACAGTTAAAAAGTAGCAATAATTTTATTGTTCAGTATCCCCACAACATGAGAAACTGTATTAAAAGATCATAGCATTAGGAAGGTTGAGAACCACTGCCCTACAGGCTTGCCTATAACCTGATCTTATAGAGCCATTTTTTAAATTGAGGCTTCTGTCTTTCAAATAACTTTAACTCGTATTAAGTTGACATGACACTAACCAGTACAACCTAATTACTTGGAAATACTTGATTCTCTAAGAAATACTAATTAAGGAATCAATCCATAAGGAGGATAATACAATTCTAAACATATAATTCAAACAATGGTGTATCCAATTTCATAAAACTAACATTACTGGTGGGTAAGGGCACAGATAACCCCAAGCAATAATAGTTTGTGGTTTCCTTACCTTACTCTCATCAAAAGAGATATTATCCTTAACAAATCCAACAGAATTGCCTGAGTTTAATGACCTCATTGGAACAAGTGGGCCTAAGAGATAGCTATAGAGCACTCCCCTGAAGTACTGCAGAATGCACATTCTTCTCAGCAGCCCATGAATATTCTTGACAAGTACAGGAAAAATAAGAAACAAAGAAATTCTTAACAAATACAAGAAAATTTAGATAATTTCTTATAGCTAGAAATATTCTCCATTCTGCTGGTCCACCTGGACTGGTTTCTCTCCACTTATCAGGTTCTGCTCACTAGCTCCTGCATATGCTTATGAAATAAACATTCTGAAGCTTAACATTTTTTACATACTCTTCGTTCTATTAGCTCAGGCTTCTTATTAATTAATACATCTTAAAGTAACCCATTTCTATTATTTTGTATTTTACCATGAGGCTTGTGGTTTGTTACCTCTTGCTTCTTGGGCAGGTACATGGCTTAATTCTGACTCTGTCTTCTTTCCTCCTCTATCTCTGCTTGATTTCCTGCCTTGTTGTATTCTGCCCTGTCATATGCCAAGTCAGCTTCTTTATTAACCAATGGTAGTAAAACATATTCACAGCATATAGAGGGGAATCCCACATCAGTTTCTTATACTGATATGACCACAGTGAAATAAAACTAAAGAGAGAAATAATAAAGTATGTACAACCTTATGAGGTTTGAACAACAAATTGTTAATTGACAAATGGATTATTAAAGCATTCTAATTTTTTAAAGTTTTTAGAATACAATGAAAAGAAAATATTTCAAAACATATAAGATATAAGGAAGAAAAAAACGGTGTCCATGTTCTCTACTCTTACTCAACATAATACTAGGAATCTTAGCTGGAAAAATAAGACAACAGAGGAAACAAGGGAGATACAAATAGGAAAAGTTGTGCAAGTGTGCTTATTAGCAGATAGTGTTTCTACACATAAGGAAGAGTAAAGATCCCACTAGAAAACGTTTAGATTTGAAGAGTTCTTTTCCAGCTAAGTAGCAGGCCAAAATAATTATGTGCAAGGTCCATGGCTTTCCTACACACCAACAACAAACATGCTAAAGAAAAAATAAGGGAAAGAATTGACACACAGTTTTGTACAAAATATCTTATAAACTTAGTCAAAGAAGTAAAGGATTTTCCAGGTAAAAATTTAAAAAAGTGAAGAAATAGAGTAAGAAATTAGAAAACAGAAATTGTCTGTATTTATAGAATGCAAGAAGTAATATTATGAAAATGGATATAGTACAAATACAGTCTACACATTCAATTCAATCCCTATCACAATTCCCATGACACTATAAACAGAATACTGGCACAACAACAGACATGTAGGTCAATGTAAGAAAGTATAGGAACCATATATAAGCCCAACAGTGATACAGCCACATGAATTTTTTTAAGAGAACAAAAATATGTTGGAGAAAAGACAGACGAATGGTACAGATATCTCCGGATATAATCACAAGAAGATTAAAACTAGGATCTATGTCCCACTCTGAACAAAAAATTACTCCTAATTGATCAGAGACCATATTGAGGTTCTGAAACTGTCAGAGGAAAAATTAGGGGATACAGTCGAAGATATAGGCACAGGTAAATTCTTTCTGAATAGAATTGTAGTTGATCAAGAAATAATGCTAAAAATTGTCATATGAGATCTCATGAAATTAAAAAGAAATAATCATGTAAAGACAAAAATTACAGATTGTTAAATATTTGGTATTTCTATAATTGACAGAGGAATGACATAAAGAATATTAAAAATAACACAAGAAACTAAAATAACAAAACAACTCAATCAGTAAATAGGCTAATGTAATGTACAGTTCCCAAGAGATAAAGTAAAGTACAATTTGACAGTAAACACATGAAAGCATGTGCTACCTTATTAGAAATCAAAGAAGTACAAAGTCCCAGTATATTAAAATTCTGTATTACTGTATTTAGAATGACAGTCATAAAGAAAACAAATAGCAACACATGCTGGTGAGAATGCAGACAAAAGGAACCTGTATACACTTCTGATGGAATGTAACATAGCTCAGCCATTATGAAAAGCAATGTGGAGTTCCTGAAAAAACTCTAAAAATAAATCTGTCATATGACCAAACTATTTCACTCCTGGGTATTTTCTCGAAGGAAGACTGTTACGCAACATACCACAGAGATATTCACACACTGATAATTTTTTGCAGTACTATTAATAGTAGGCAAGTCATGTGACCTACCTAGTTGTCCCTCAATTGCGGAATGGATATTGAAAATGTGATGTATATATAAACAATGGAATTGTCAGTCATAAAAAGAAATGAAGATTATCACTTGCATGAAAATGGTGCAACTGGAGGTAATCATGCTAAGTGAATTAAGTTAGACTCAAAGACAATTACAAAGTTTTCTCTCATTTGTGGATATTAGCTCTTATATCAGTAGGTACATAATCATACAGCCTCATTATATTAAAGTAGAAGTGAAGCTGACTGAGGGTGATAAAATGGAGGCTATGGGGGATATGTAAGGAATATGTAAAAAGTGCATTCTATACTTTTATGAAAACATTCCTATGAATAAAGTACCATGTACAATGAATATACTCCTTTGATTGGAGGCAGAGAGCAGAGAAGGTTTTTTTTTTGTTTTGTTTTTAATTTTTATTTTTTATTTTTTGGGTTTTCGAGACATGGTTTCTCTGTAGCTTTGGAGCCTGTCCTGGAACTAGCTCTTGTACACCAGTCTGGCCTCGAACTCACAGAGATCCACCTAATTCTGCCTCCTGAGTTCTGGGATTAAAGGTGTGCATCATCACTGCCCAGTGAGAGCAGAGAGTTTTATTGGTTAGATTCTACCTTCTTTGTCAGTGTTTGTGACTATAAACAATTGAAACTTTCTTTAACATGATAAAGATGATAATTTATTAACCAGGCATGCAATATCTCAAAGAATTTTTACAAAGATTACTTAAGCATACCCTGGGGTGCTAAATGTTATTATTTTATCACTGGTGGAATGACTTTTGAATTCTTCCCTACTTTGCTATCATCTCATTTTTAAAATTGCCGGTAATCCATATAACTAGTCAAATCCGTTTATTTTCTGAGACCTAGACAGTGATTAAAATTTCTTAAACCTGAAAAAAAGGTTTCAAAGCTGAATTGCTCTTTAAATGTCAAATAAAAACAAATATCTACAGACCTCCTGATGCCCTCCCTTCCCCACTTCCTCTTATACCTCCCTTTCTCTCTCCCTTCTCTTGGTCTCTTCTTCCTCTCTCTCAGGGTTTTTCATTCTTCTTTTCTTCAGATGACACACCTTTAGAGTGATGTCCTGCGTTTCAAATGCATTCTTCCTTTTTCTCATTAGAATTCATATTCCTTCAGGACATGGATTTCTGCTTTACAATTACTAATTCACAGTTTAGAATTAATGACTTTTTGCAGCTGAAGTCATGATCTGACTCAGAAATAATTCTCATTTTAAAAAATGAAGCTTAGTGTGATGATGTTACAACCTGAAGGAATAAAACCCTGAAAATGAGAGGCAAATGGTGTCTAAAAATGATTAGTCCTTTTCCCCTCTTTCCCTTTTATTCTTTCCTTTCAACCCCATATTACTTTTCATAATGGCTGAATTAGGATACATTCCATCAGAAGTGTATACAGGTTCCCTTTGTCTGCATTCTCACCAGCATTTGTTGCTATTTGTTTGCTTTATGAGTATCCTTCTGAATAGAGTAATGTGGAATCTCAACATACTGGCAATTAGCCTTTGATTGCTAGTAAGTCTTAGAATAGGATTCATGTATCTGGAGTATAGGTCTAGCAGCATTCTAGAGTGAGAGTGGATGTAATTTTGCGGTTTATCATATGGAGCTCAGTCAGAAAAGAAAATGAAGAAAGGCCAGGTTCAATGATTTGACAGGGACGTAGGTTGAGTAAGGCAAGGTCTTTTAAAAATTTTATACTCAGGATGACTCTGAAGATGTTTAGAGAGACCCTGTAGTAGCTGTATCCATAACTCTCCATGATTTGTTCTGGGGATTATCTCTCTGCATGACAGATTTTGGCTTCTACTAGGAGATTTCAACAAAAAACCTACTTATATCGCGGCTATTGATGTTAGTACCTACATTTCTGAAGTCTCTTCTCTGTAGAGTATTCCAGGCTTTTATTTCACCAAGAGATATTTCAGATGTTGGATTTCAGAAAGCCAAGTCAAAACAGTCCTTTGAGAAGTGGATAGAATATAGGAGAGAATTTTGGCCTGGGGACAAAAGGCAGATTATTGAAGCAAAAGCAACACACCCTTTCCCCCTCAATTTTCTTCTATATATCTTCCTGCTGTCAGTTTGTCTATACAGCAAAGTACATTCTTTCTGTGTCTTATCTACAATCTGAGTTTTCACATTTCTAAACCACAAAATGCCTGCACCACAGAATTTTGTTGTAGTTCTCTTCATCATATAATAAAGATAGAATTGTGTCTAGTATGACAAATGATACAAGATGCTGGTTAAGAATATGAAACCTATATTCACATACACCTAACTGAATTCTTTCCCTAAACTAAGAGAATCTGTTAGAATTGCATTTGGCTATAAATAAGATCCACTGAATAGTGCCTTAAACAAATAAGTGTTCCTTGCCTATTCAAAATAGTTATTAGTTAGTGAATAACTCAAGAATTTCAGAATCATTTTCATACTCTTGGTGTCTTCCTCACAAACACAAAATTGTAACTGTTGCGTTAGCCAAAACAGCTTTATCTAAGGCAGAAAGGAAGAAGAGATGGTTCTCATTGATCTGTTTTGCTTTATTTATTTTTGTTTTGTTTGTTTGAGACAGGGTCTCATTATGAAGCTCTTGCTGGCATAGAGCTTGTTATGTAAGTCACTCATTTATCTTTTTAAAATTATTTATTCATCATGTTCATGTAGCATGAATTCTAGCTGGTTTTAATTAATCAAAACGCAGAGTTAGATAGAAGGCTTAAAACTGAAGATCAGAGAGGCAGAGCAGTAAGCCATTAGAGAGACCTTTCACCTCGAGGAGTGCTCAGACAAAAGGGGTGATCCTCAGACTGCCTAGACTGCACTGTGTCTCCACCAAATCTCAGACACCGCACTCCAGTGAGTTCCTGTCTCTTACCCTTTATATTTTCCTCTCTGCCCGGACATATCACTCCTGTCTCTATCACCTTAGTGCTGGAATTAAAGGTGTGTGTGACTCCCAAACACTGGGGTTAAATGTATTATTCAGCACCACCTGGATTTGTTTCTGCATTGATCTTGTGTTGCCCAAGGTAGCCATAAACTCACAGATATTTGTCTGACTCTGTTTCCTGAGTACTGGGATTAAAGGTGTGTATTATCACTCCCAGGCCTCTAGTAGCTTAGCTTTGTACTCTGATCTTCAGGCAAGCTTTATTTATTGAAATACAAATATAATTTAACTATATGTCCTTTTTTCCATTTTCTTTATTATTATTAAAAATTTCCACCTCCTCCCCTCCTCC
>LOEQ01012318.1:15370-27319 GCA_001685075.1 Bramus lutescens
CCCCGCCCCACGCGTGTCTGCTTTGACTCAGGCTTCCTGTCTGGGCCAGGCCGTCCCGAGATGGGCGGTTCCCCCACCTCCGAGGAGTGATGACTCAATCAGCCAGGGACCCTTCCGGTCCGGTCTGTCACTCTAGGAGGAAAGGTGTGGGACTCGCTCATGAGACTGAGCTCCTTGGGTAGGAGTGAGGGGGACACGGTTACTGGGAGGATATTTGATTGTAGCTCATCATATATGACCTGTGTGTGTAAAAGCTATAGCCATATCTGTATGCTATGCCTTGAGGTAGCTTTGATGCAGAAAGATGCGTGGGGATCCACCTTCCCGCTCTGTCCCTTCCTTTTACAAAACACACTTTATCTTAAAGAGAAGAGATCATTTTACAGTTGGGAAACTAAAGCCCGGAGAAGAAGGGTGCCTGTGTATACACCAGGCACTAATTAGGGGCTGAAACCTGGCCTGGTACAGGGCTACTACTTCCACCCATTTCCCGTGCTCCCTGAGTTTGCTGAGATAGGAGGTCTGGCTTTGGAGTTCAGCCTGTCCCGGACCCTCCAGGGAAGCCTGAAGAAGGGACCCTGCCTTACTTGCTTTGAAGGTCAATGCCTTTCTTCACGTTTGAAATGGAGGTGCTGGGTTAGATTAAGCTAACCCGAGGTTCTGCTGGGACCACTTGAGGGCTGGCCCTCAATGCAGCCTTCAGCCTTCCAGACCCGTGTGCCTCATTCTACAGTATGACAACAAAAGAATGGGTAGAGGCAGAATATTAGAGTAATATCGGCCCGGACTCCCTGCCAGAACTGTCTTCCTCTCGGGGGGACCTGGAAAGGAACTAGACGCAGAACCGTGCCGTGGGCAGCAGAAGGGCTGTATGTGATGTGCCTCTTTGAATTGGTGAGCCAAGAGCTAAAGGGTCATGGCACCACTTTGCGACGTTTGAGTGAAGTGAGCATTGGATTTTCCCAAAGTTAAAACGGCTGCTGAGACGGGTCCCTTGATCTTCTGAGCCTCGCTGTGGCTGGGAGTCTGCTGCAGAGTGGGTGTCTGCAGTACGGGAGCAAAGCGGGTCACCCAGCGCAGAAGGGGCCTCCTTCAGGGGTCCTGGTGCTCGCTGGAAGCCACGGTGCGCAATGAGATGGTGTGGGCCTTGCCGAGTGCATAGTAGGGACTCATGGTGCCTGCCAGTTCTCTGAAATGAAATACCTGCCCTGACAGCTGAGACTGCTTCTTCTCTGCTGGGAGTGTCCTGATTGTGCACACAGGCACACCCGCCTCTGAGAGTACCTCCCGAGTCCTGCCGTTTGTGGGAAAGTTTGCGCTCTCTCTGCTTTATTTTTCTGATTGACAGTTGTTAATGTCACTAGTTGCTGCCTCAGTCCCCTCCCCGGTGCCCCCATGCAGACCCTTCCATAACCTCTTCTGGTTGGCTTATGTGAATTTCTGTTAGCAGCCAGAGTCCTTGGAAATCAACTGCAATTTTATGCGAGAGATAAAACTCAGGAGACCCTTGCATCTAGAGAAATCTCTGTAGTTCATCCGATGATTGCTCTTAAATTGGATTAGTTTTGCCGGATCGTTCTTCTAGAGTACATAATTTGGTCTCCTGTTGGTATATGACTGAGGCTTAACCTGTTTCTATTATTAGACCCATACACGCCTCTGTGGAGTCTCAGGAGTAGGAGCAGTCCCCAAACGGGGGAGCATGGAGGTCCATGGTGCCACACTCAGAGGAGAGCCACTCCCCCCACCCCCACCACACCCCCGTTGAAGTGTAGTGGGAACATTACTGCAGTTCAGTGAGCCACCTCGACCGTAGAATTGAGCTCACTTGCAGGAAAAGCATAATTTCTTCAAAAGTGAGTATGACAAAGAAATTTTTCTTTTTGCTCTCTACAAAACTGGATTCTTAGTGCGGCGGGGGGCATTGTTTTTCTCTTGAGAGTTTTAAATTAGTATCACTTGTTTCTTAGCTTGGTAGGTGACATTGGGAAGAAGCAGATCTTGCCTCAGCTGCCGGGAGGCAACTCCTAAAAACATAAAAACTCATGCATGCACACACACATGCACGCACACACGCATGCATGCACACACCTTTATGTTTGTGTACGTGCTTTGGTCACTAGTCCACTTTCCACCAGGCTCTTAAAGGAGACAACGCATACACACGTGTATGTACCTTCTTCTGACTCTTGATTTAATTGGCTTCAGAAGGAAAGGCACAGCTGCAGCCAGGTGTTGACTACCTATATATATACTAGGATATACTAGAATATTCATTTGGCCTCTGGGGACAGAGGTCTCTCTCTCTCTTGATCTTTGTTCTCTTGCTCCTGGGACACCACGTGACAAGGACGGTGTCTGTTCTGAGCGTGTGGGAGAGCCCAAGGCCCTCTTGGCCTTTGTGGTAGAGTTGCACATACTTCATCTGGCTCACACAGACGGCCTACTTCAAGAACTGAGGTGATGAAAATGTCCTGTCCTGAGTAGTTAGACTTTTGCCCTCCTGTCCCCAGGTTTATTTCCTGGTAGTGTTCATCTTGCTTCTACCGTTGCTTAACCTGGCATAACAGGCTTTAGTAGATTTAATTTTATTGTGAAACTGTGAAATCCTGGTGCTGTTTCTTAGAGTTCTCTGAATTGGATCCTGCCGCAAACTGCGGCATTGGAGGATGGTATGGTGCTCCATGCTGTTCTGACGCCGGCTATGCAAAACATTCTCTGAGAACACAAGGAAGTGCGACTTTAGACGGTCTAAAGTCATCACGGTTTCTAGATGGGAAATTGCACAATTGCGCTAATAAGGATTTGGCCTCATCTGTGAAGTCCATGTTTATTAAATAAGTGGTCAGAGGAAGACACACTTTCAAAGATGTCCTCTAAAAGTGACACTCAGGAATACAGAGGGATGGCCTGTGACCAGGGCCTGGAATCCCAGCTGCTTGGGAGGGCCAGGCAGAAGGCTGTCAGTACAAGCAAGCTCAAGGCTAGCAGGAAGAAGGCTGAGAATTCAGCCCCCTGGGGACACTGCTCAGGGGTGGGATGTGTGTGCGGAGCCCCAGAACGGGGTGGGGTCAGGAGTTGTCTGTTTGTTTATCAGGTGAGGAGTTCTCGCTTACCACTGCCATTGTTTTTAGAGCCAGCCAAGCAGGGACTTGGCTCTAGAGAGAATGGGTTTGGATTCTGGCCGCCTCTCTTCCCTGGCTGCGGTCTGTNGGCTGCAGTCTGTGGGCAGGGGGTGCTCATCCTCTGAGCCACTGGGTTCCTCTGCCTGTAAACTTAGCCTTTAAATACCTGTCCTGCTGAGTTAGTGGAAGGTGAGAGTGACAGTCAGGTCCCCACTACCCTGCAGGCTGAGGAGCTCTGCTGCTCAAGGTTTCAGAGTCCCTTGACTTGTGTATAAGATAATGCAGGGGATGCTCTTTGCAAGGTTAGAGGGACCCTGGGATGTGGTACGAACTCTAGTCACTGTTCCGAGACTAAAACCAACCTTTCTCCTGAGTATCCCCAAGTGATCATAGTCTCTGGGGCGAGTTTTCACTGTTTCCTCCAAACCCACTGTCAACACTACACCCACATAGGCAGGGCTCCTTCAAAAAGTAGCTTACAACTCCAGAGTGCTCAGACACCTTATTCTTAGCATGAGATTAAGCCAGTATTTAAGAGGAATGAGAAAAAACAGAATCTTCCACCTAATAAAGCCATCAGGACTCCCATTTCCTCCCTCCGCCGTGATTCTTCCAGAAATTGCTGTTAGAGTCAGAGCCTTATCCTTCTTTAAATGGTGGGCTTTGTGTGTGTGTGTGTGTGTGTGTGTGTGTGATTCTGTGTGTGTACACGTGTGCACATGCGTGTGCTCGCACCAGCTCCGAAAGCTGAATCTTCCTGTTCTCCTTCACTCTTCCCTTGCTAGGTAACCACCTAGAACTCAAAATAGGGGGAAATGCCCAAGAAAGTGTCTACTGTATTTCATAGGTGTCTCCCCCAGGTGCCAGGTAAGCAGGCCACTGAGCTGTGTCCCCAGTCCTTTTCCTAACTTACTGTGCTTTGCTTCGTCTGAGACAGGCCTCTCTATGTAGCCTTGGCTGTCCTAGAACCCACAGAGATCTGCCTGCCTCTGCTGTGTCAAAGCCTGGTGTTCTGATGTGCAGCCCTAATTTTTTACAAAAACATTTTTCCTAGGTTGCCCAGGCTGGCTCCGAACTCACTCTGTAATCTAGGTAGCCCTTAGACTTCCAGTCCTGCCTCCTGAGCAGCTGGAATTGCAGGCCTGAGCCACCATACTTAACGCAGTTCTGAGACATCTTAAAGTCAGTCGGCTCAGCTGTCTTCCCTCTGTGTCTCACGCCGATGAGGATGCTTCAGTTCTGACCAGGAGCCACATACATGCCTCAGTGTGGGCATTACTGCATGCGATGCTATCGGGAAGCCACATGGGTCACCTCTCTGCCTTCGCACCCATGCAGTCTGGCAGGATTTGTGAATAACCTGCTTCCCTTTTGGTTGATTTCCAGAACTTCTCTCTGTCCAAGTTGCATGGGTGAGGCTTTGTGGGACTTTAAAGCCGTGAAGTTTCTGGGTGGCATTTGTAGGAGAAGTAGGTTGCCCGCTTCCTGTCCAACAGTCTTTTAAAATGAGCTTTTAAAAAAAGTCTGCAGTTCCACTGTAAAGACCCAGACTCGGGGCTGCAGCTTCAATCTGGCCTTCAGAAAAACTCAGGATTGGTGAGAACTAACTCTGTTTTAGGGCTCAAATGCCCAAGAAAGTGTCTACTGTATTTCAGCGTTTTAGACTCTCTCCTTTGTGCTGGGGCTAATCACCTCTTTCTTCCTGTTACTGTTAAAAGGAAAAATAATCACCCTTTTGGACCGACTTTCTTCCTGCCTCCCCCAAGCACCTAGGATGGATTCTGCATGGAGGTGACCACAGCCCCTGGGCCAGGTTCTCTTTCATCTGTTGTACAAGGCCGCTCTAGGTTTTTAAAAGCCCATTCCCTGCTTTGTAGAGCCAGCCCCCTCTGGCTCTGGCCAGCTCTTTGAACTGGCCCGTGTGTCCTGATCGTCCCCTGAACTAACCAGACCTGGAACAGGGCACCCAGCTTGTGCCTGGCTGAGTTCTGCCCTCCCTTTCCTGGGGGAGCCTGTCCAGGCCTGAGGTCTGGGGCTGGTGGGAGACCACTGTGCCCAGGTCCCTGCTCCCTCTCATACACTTGTCTTGGGAAGCATCGCACAGATGCCTTTCCCACCCACATCTGCAGCCCTCACATCTGTGGATTCTGAGAAAATCTGCCGAACTAGTTTAGGGGTGCAGTTCTCAGGCAGGGGAATTGACTGAAGTACCTGCCTTTTCAGGATTGAACCCCCGACCTTGGCCTCATTAGTCACCGAGCTGTCACAAAGCCCCACACCTCACTTTGGGTCACTTCTGCTGGCTCCCTGCCTGCCACCCTCAGAGGCCGCCTATTCAATTGCAAAGGCGTTCACTGGGACACAATAGAACAGAAGAAACCCCATCTCTTGGAGACTGCTCTGAAGGACCGGAATATGCATTTTAGCAAGAAAATAATACGGGGGGGGGGCAGTGACGCCTGAAGGTTCTAGAAACATTCCAGGGCACACTTGTGCTGAGGATACAGCTGTGTCTCCTCGAATCTTCAATCAGAAATTTAAAAATAGTGCTCCAGTCCTTGGGCCAGTGATTGAGCAGAAACCCGGTCACTCTTGGGGGCAAAGGGCAGCTTGCATTTGCTGCTCAAGCGTGCTGGGTGAGCACTTCTGCAGCAGAGTGCATCTGAAAATTCCTAAGGGCTTATGGGGCAAGTTCACAGTATCTCCAGACTAAATTGAGGGCTTACCGTAATAACAAGAGCTCTTGAGTGTTAGCTAGTAGGTTCTGATTCCCTTCATTGGTACCCAGAGGGCAGGAGTAGCTGTCAAGGAGAGGGAAGGATGCTCTCAGGAGAACTGCATCTCACACCAAGGCATGCAAGCCAGTACCAAGGTGCCTACCAGGTTACAAGTGAAAAGGATTTTATATCCTAGCACTTGGCAGAAGATGTTAAAAATCTATGGCAAACATGGAATGTTCTGGAGCTGGAGGGATGCCTCAGTGGTTAAGAGTGCTTTTGGCTCTTCCAGAAGACTCGAGTTCAGATCCCAGCACCCACGTTAGGTAACTCACAACTGCCTGTAACTCCAGCTCCAGGGATCTGACACTTTCTGGCCTCTTTGGGCACCCTCATGCTTGTGCGTGTGCAAGGATGCATGCACACAGCACATGATACACACGTGGATATAAAGAACCTTTCACAGATGTGGGCACTGGCTCCTATTCTGCTGATAGCTCCTGTGGTGACATTCCTGTAGGACATCCTTTCTGCAAGCCTGGACAGCCTTGCCTGTCGCTTCACCAATCTGCAGTGCGTGGCTGCTGCTGCTTCTCGCAGTGACAACCTCAAATGTCCTTCCAGCCTCAGAGGGTCAGGGACTTCAGTTATGAGCCCCTGCATTCTGTAGAGTGTAAACTATGATTCTTTTTTACCATCTGTTAAAGTATTTGTGTCTCCAAAGCACTCGCTGGGTTTTACATCCCTAGAAAAGACAGGAAAGAACCCCAGATCCCTTGTATTCCAGTAATATCTGCTATGGTGTCAACACACAGCACTTCCTGTTATGCCCAAATTCACGGGGTTCCCACAAAAGCCAACAAAGGAGACCGAGTCCCGTATATAAAAGCAAAGAGCCTTCATTTTAATCAAGTTTGCAAACTCAGTCTCTCTGCATGTCCAGCATATTGGAATAACCAGAGAGCCCTGAGCTCAATTAGAATTGGGTTTTTATAGTAGTAAAGGAGGGGGTGAGGGGTCTCTGAGGTTCAGGACCCCTCATTGGCTGACATTTGTCTAGGGGTGTATGGTGATCACTGGCAGGTGATCCTATCTACAGCGGTTGGAACGTCAGGCATTAGGAAACTTACCAGACGAGAACCCACCCCCAGCCCATTAGAGTCCTTGTGGTTCTTTCCTGCTACCAGGTATTGCTTCAGAGTAAACTACAGAGACTGGGGCCTCTTCTTTGACTTCATCGATGGCCAGAGTCTCAGGTGATAAAGGTTGGGAGTAAAGAACTTCCTTTGGGAGACCTGCCCAGACTTAGATTATCATGGCTGGCCCCCACAAACCCTCGCCTCAAAGGATATAAAAGACACTACAGTTCTTTCTAGAGGATTTTTTTATTTTAATTTGTGGAGAGACAGAGATTGTGAGTCAGTGGACAGCTTGTGGGAGTGGGTCCTTTCCAGTCGGATGATCGCAGAAGGCCCCTCTACCTTCTCAGCTGTAAACCTGCAATTTTCTAGGCCTCCCAGGAGAAACCCATTTACAGAGAAAGGACCCTTGTACAACCCTAGAGTTCTGTTAGTTTCACCTTCTCATAAAATCACATTCTTCCACCCAAGGTATCCCCAGAGTGTGTTGTTTATCTCATTATAAAATGAGTAAAAGGAGAGAGATGAGGTCTTAGCAGCCTTTGGGGATATAACTTGAGGGCCCCAGCATGCTGTGTGTGGCAAAGGCTAAGACAGCTGGCTGTTCATTCTCCCTCAGGGCACCCGTACCCACACTTGGGGACATCCTGCCCTCTGCACGAGGCACCTATACCCACACTTGGGGACATCCTGCCTTCGGCACGAGGCACCTATACCCGCACTTGGGGACATCCTGCCCTCTGCACGAGGCACCCGTACCCACACTTGGGGACATCCTGCCTTCTGCACACTTCTTTAAGACACTTCTACTCCCACTCTGAGCTGTGTCTGTCTCGCTCTCTTCTGAACACCTTTCTCCTATTCCTCATGCTTAAGCCCGGATCTAAATAACTTTAATGAAATTTCCAATTCTACATCACGAACTGGATAATCCTCAAACTCTTCTCAGCATGGAAGCTGTGAGGCCTGATTTGGCCCGACTTGAGGTCCCTGAAAGCCTAAGGAACTCTCCAGGCTCCTGGGGCAGCCTGCCTTCCACCCAGCATAGCACGCTTCCGTCCCAACAGTTTGGAAAACTTAGGATAATAGTTGCTGCCTTGTGCCCTAAATTTTTTCTGGCTCCCCCAGTGAAGTGGTCAGACTTTTTAACAAGCCTCAGAACAAAGCTGGAGCCAAGGGGAAGGCTCATCCTCTCTGGGAAGAAGCCCCCCACTGCGTGTGGGTCCTGATTCACCGGTGCCTCACGTTAATATGTGATGTGGAGAATATCTTTCACTGTCGCACAAAAACCTGCAGCCTGAGTGCTGTCCTGGTCCCCTGACCAGGGTTATAATAGGGCAGTGCCACCGTCCTCCCATCTTTGTTCCTCGCCAACGGGACCACAGGCCTTGCTAGTGTGAGCACCCTCGCCAGGAGGGAAGCTAACTTTGGTACTGATTGTCTTATTTCAGCCTCTGGTGAAGTTAGGCCTCACTGCTGGGCTTTTTGCCTTTTCTCTTTTTCATTTGTCCGGGGCTGGGAGCAGACTTGTCACCGTTAGTTAAAAGTAATTGTTATTGCAAGCCCCCTGTATGCCACTGTCAATCCCTTTCATGGTCAAACCCGGTAAGCATCCGTTTCAGCACAGAAAGTCGAGAGTGGCTGGAATTGGATCCTTTTCATGTGGACCAACAGCACCTGCGGCCACCAGCTAACTAGCCAGGCTCATTAATTACATGCCTAACTTGTTGATCTCCATGGCTCTCAACTTTTAAAGGCAAGAGAAAACCACTGTGTGTCTCCTCCCGTAGAAAACGACAGGAGAATTCCACGCTCTGTTCCCATCGCTGATAATCAAATACTTGCATTTCCTATGACATTTCGTTTCCCCTATATGGATAGTCATTTCTTAAGTTCAAAGGGCCTTCCTATTCACAGCAAGTTATCTGTTTGCCCGTAAAACAAAGGCTTCAAAAACATTGGTCTTGTAGCTGTGAGTCTGAGTGGATGTCCTGAAGGTATTACTGTAGTTGATATTACTGTAAAAAAATACATAAAAGCACAAACTAGGCTAATAAAAGAGGCCACCATAATGCTCAGCATTTATTGAATATTTACCATGTTCTAAACAGGGTACTAAAAACTTTGCACGTTTAATTTTCATAGCGAACCTTTGAGGTACCAACTATATATGAATGTGTTATAGTGGCGGAAACCAAATTCAGAAAGTATTAACTGCTTATGATCTACAGCCGCCATCCCACAGACTGCCAGGCCCTGAGAGAAGACAAGAGAGTTCAGCTGAGTGGGGGAAGAGCAGCTTGGACTCATCCCCCATGCACTAGAGAAGCAGAGCAGGGGAAGAACGCTCAGGTTTTCTTTCTGGAAGCTTCACCAACTTCTAGAGTTCTGTTGTAGTTGGGAAACCCAGGGCCAATGTTCAACAGGACAGCTAAACGCCCTGATCTCTGTTCCTCCATGGGTGCGGTTTATTCCTAAGAAAAGCTGCATGTGCCACAGAGTTCTTGTCAGTGCGGTTCCTACAGACTCTGAACCAGTGAGCCCCTCAGTCGGCTGTGTGAACGCAGGTTGGTGCTGCAGGTGAAGAATGAGCCTACTGTGCCTGAAGCCGTGAGTTCATTCTCCAGTGCTGGATAAACTGGGGCTGAACTTGTAATCCCAGTACTTGAGAGGTAGAGGTGGGAGGGTCAGAAGTTCAAGGTCATCCTCAGTTCATGGCCAGTTGGAGGCCAGACTGCCTACGTGAGAGCCTATCTTTAAAAAAGGAGATGGGGGTGGCTCAGCAGGTAAAGACTTACTTCCAGATCTCATGACCTGAATTCGTTCTTTGGGACCCGCACAGTGGAAGGAAAGCCAGCGCCTGTGAGTTGTCCATTGACCTCCATGTGTCTGCCTCCCCTAAGAAAGTATTTATAAAATTCACCCCAGCACAGACCAGTCACAGAATTCGTGCGTCCCCTGCAGTCAGGGCCAGGGCCCAGGGCCTTGAGAGGTAATTAATGACTGGCTCATGGAACCGGCCTCCTTTATTGAGGACATTCTCTGAAAGACCAAAAGCAAACCGTGCAGAAGGGGACGCGGAGACCCTTTTTGGAACAGGTTACTTTGCAATTCAGTTTTAGCTCTGTATGTTCTTCAGATGAGGCTTATTTCTTATTTCAGTGTTTGCCTGTTCCTGTGGAGAAGAGAGTCCCTGCAAAGACTCCTGTCAGTCATCCTCAGGCCCTCACAGGCTCACCTCTGGTCTGTCTTTTTCTCCCATGCACACACACCTGCTGGCATGGTGCGGGTTCTAACTCAGTCAGTTTTGGGTTCAAGCTCAACCATGACTCCCTTTTCTTCCAGGTGTATCAAAGTTTGTTTTTGTCAACTCGACACCAACCTAGACATGCCTGAGGAAAGGGAATCTCAGTATAGGAACTGCCTCCATCAGATTGTACTGTAGGCCGTCTGTGAGGACATTTCCTTCATTGATGCACCGGGCAGTGCCGTCCCTGGGCTGGTGGTCCTAGAGTATGGTATGAAAGGGAGCTGTAGACAGTGTCCTCCATGGTCTCTGCTTCAGATCCTGCCTCTAGTCCTTAGTCTTCGACCTTGAGTTCCTGCCCTGGCCAGACAAACCCCACATTCTCACAAATCCCAGCAGCAGAGAATCGACCTAGAACAGGACTTGTTCACTCTTCTCTGTCACCAAACGTGGAGTCCGGGTCTGGGGCCTTCAGAGGGGCCCATGGGTGGTTCAAGCGGGAGAATTCACTCCATTAATTCAGTGAGTTCCTTTCTGAAGCTTGTGAACTTGGTGTGTTTGTGTTGATCTCAGCGTCAAGACATGTTTTCCTCCTGTGTGACTTCCAGTCGGTCCCTGGAGTCAGGCACGGCCTTGCAAACTGTAGTAGTCAAGCTTAGTTCTCTGGGATGTTCCTGGGTCATTTTCTCCATCGGNGTGACCCCAGCAGGAGGGATGGCAGACACTGCAAATGTAGATACCCACTCCCTCAGCAGCAGGAATGCCCTTGGCATCACCTCTCCCTGGTAACAGTTTGGCAGTGGTTTATAAAATTTTTGTTCTGACTTATTTTGTAGGTAGAGGCTGCTCATTCATTTCTTAGCTGCCCAGACCTGAAATAATTACATAGAAACTATATTAATTGCAACACTGCATGGTTTATTAGCTCAGGCTTCTTATTAACTAACTCTTACATCTTCAGTTATCCCATTCTTATTATTTTATATTTTACCACTAGGCTCATGGTTTATCAATAAGGTACCCAGGCATCTGTCTCCTTCAGCAGTTACATGGCGCCTCTCTGACTCTGCCTTCTTTTTTCCTCTATCTCTGCTTAGAATCCCTACCTTGCTCTATTCTGCGCTGCAATAGGCCCAAAGCAGATTCTTTATAACCAATGGTAATAAAACATATTCACAGCATACAGAGGGGAATTCCACATCATTATCTGATTTAGTCACTTCTTAAGATAATTAAGATTTAGTGTATATGTGTGACTGTGTGAGTTTATGTGTATCACATGTATGCCGGTGCCCAGGAAGGCCAGAAGAGAACACCAAATCCTTGGAATTAGCATTGCAGGTAGTTGTGAGCTGTCTCAAGGATGTGTTTTGAGAACCAGATCTGGGTTCTCTGCAAGAGCAGTGCATATTCTTAACCACCGAGCCTTCTCTCCAGCCCCCCAAAATTAGGATTTTTATAGTATGTGGTTTAACTCAGCTTCACCATTTCTGAATGACCTTTGGCTACACACACACACACACAGAGTAGCTCCTTACTCATAGGCATGTACATGCATGCATACACACAGAGTAACTAGCTCCTCACATATAGATGGTGTGGGAAAATTGTCTGTATTCTGTCAATCATGTTTCAAATAAACGCTGATTGGCCAGGTAGGAAGTATTGGTGGGAAAACCAGACAGGAAGTAGAAATGATGCAATGAGAACAGGAGAATTCT